>WEIT01040468.1:5000-21303 GCA_013389985.1 Dryoscopus gambensis | reverse complement strand
ACACACAGGTGAGTTGAAAAGTCTTATTTCTTCGAAGTTTTTAAATTGTATCATGGATGAAAGGTTGCTTGGTGATGCTGTCTCTTGAAGGATTTTGCTGTGTCATTTCTCACCTTTCTACCTCTTCAATGTGAAGGAAGAACAGGAAGAGTTATTAGGAAAGGGCTGAGCCAAACTGCTCAGTGACAGTCTAGCAAGGGGCAACAACCACAAGAGGCGCCTTGGGAAGATTCAAAGTGAATGTTAGGAGAAATGTTTCCGCTACGAAGGTATGGTAATACTGGAACAGGTTGGCCAGACACCCTTAGAGCTTTTCACAAGTGGGTTAGACAGAATCATGGCTTGTTTATTATACATGACAGTTCTGGAGGGAAGCAGAATCTTTAAAGTTCACTTTTACTAATATTCCTATGATTGTGTTATTCTGTACCTACACTACAGAGGTATCAAAGTAATTTATTCAGGTGGGATTTTCCCTGTAGGTGAGTTTTCTTTGTGGGTGAATCTTTTCTTCAGTAAGTTTGTACTGGGGCCATAATTCAGCTGTGAAATAAACTGAGTGGATCTAATACAAAAGCTGTATATTGTATAACAATTACACTTCCCACAACATAGGGATCATAGTGAGTGTTAAAAATCCTGTTTTCTTGTTGAAATCCACCATTAAAACCAATTGTGCTTGAAAGTCCCTTTTTAGTACGAACATCCTATAAGCCTTATTAAGCAAAACAAAACAAACCCTGAACAGTACAGCAGAGTGGTTCCTACCCTTTCAGCAGCAGAACTAACCTGAAATTTGGTATTATTTCCCATGTTAATTCTCAGTGTTTAGCTTTAAAATTCTTTATTGATAATTTCAAAAGATTTTGAAAGGTAATGAATACCTTACAGGGTCAGACCAGCTGTCCTTGTGTTGTGTCCTGCTAGCTAACTCTAGCTAGCAGTGACTGCTTATCAGTGTAGGAGCGGTGCGTCATCCTTTCCTTGGTATATCTTTCCAAAAATCAGTGGTTCACTCTTCACTGAACTAGGTGTGATCTGAGAACACATCTCACAGCAGCATTAAGCACTTTTCATGTTTAAACCCATCGAAACATAGTATTAATTATGGTGGTGCATCTAATGCTGCTGTCATTATCCTCTGATGGATTTTTCCAGAAGACTCAGCCACCAGATGTTCATTTGGTCAGTTTCCAAGAGAAATATGCTCCTCTATACATCTTTCATTTGGCTTTTAGTGACGTATTCACAGCAATGTTCGTACAATTAAAAATGTTTTGGTTGGGTTTGTTTTTTTGTTGGGGTTTTTGTTATGTTTTGTTTTGTTTTGTTTTGGGGGGGTTTTTTTCTTTTTTTTTTTTGGAGGGTGGTGTTAACACAACAATGAGCTCAACTGTGTTTACAGAAATTGCATCAGGCAATGACTCAGTCTTAGTCTCTCTTCAGCTGGTCTGAGTTCTCACCCAAATGTTTTTTAACAGTCTTGGTCACTTTTGATTTATGGAGTCATGATTAAATACGGACACTGGAGCTGCAGAAAGTATCTGCTGCTGTTGGGGAAGCACAAGCCCTGGAAGCTGGTGAATGTTGGCTCTGCAGCAGATCAACCTAACTGTAGCAAAGGTCATCCTCTAATGGAAAGGAAAACAAAAATAAAGCACTCCCATTCCACCATGAGGAGATACTGAGCTACCAGGGGGAGGGAGAGCTCCTGTAATATACTGCTGTGTCACTTGTGCTGTACAGATCTATATGGTCCTTTACTCCTCTTTCCTCCCACAGACAAATTACAGTCTGATGGTCCTGTGATGGCCTGAGCAATAATGACATGAACTGCTGCTCAGCCTCTGTCCTCGGTGGGATCCAGAACCCACCCTGTTCTGGTGGATCTCCCCAGTCTTTGTGTCCTCCTGTGATACCAGCTCGTACCCTGACCCACAATGGGCAACATTCAGCGTTCGTCTGTGAGTGATCCTCTGTTCGATTCAGTCTGGAGAGCTCAAGAGAAGCTTTGCTGTGCCCAGAGACACAAGAATGGGGAGACCTGCCCACCTCCAGCCCTGCTGTCCCTGTTTGATGGCATTGGTAGGTCACAGCCATTGATAAACTCTGAATTTTCCTGATGTCCAGCTATGGCACTGCTGTTCCTTGATGGCATGCAGACAGCTGAGTGCTGTGTAGTTGGCACCAGATGAAGGAGTATTTTCAGGAAATCCCCAGTTCAAATGAGAGGAACAATTGATTTGCAATATGGGAGACCTGAACATCACACTTTTATTGTCAAGGAGGCATCTCTCTTGAGATGTTTCTTATTTTTTCCCTTAATTGTTCAATTAGCTCTCAGTTTTTATAACTACTGTATTTAAATACAGGCCTTAAAATTTCCAGTGTTGTGTGGCTATGGGCTTGTGAAGGCTTTTTTCAGGCAGTCTTTGTAGAGAAACCTTTTCTATTTACTTAGTGAAAACTTAGTCTTGGGCAGGTGAACCTTTGCTGTGTGGGTCCAGCATTTCAACTAAATTTTTTCATTTCCTTTTTGTGGAAATTCTGTGGTCATACAAATGTCATTTGCAGAGTAAGTCTTATCTATGCTTTTCTGTTGCATGGCCCCAGTATCGGGCAACATTTCTGTTGCCCTAGTTTCAGACTGTAGTGGCTGTGTTCAAGTCAGGGAAACAGAAAGGAGTGCTTGGGCATGCTTAGGGGTGTGTGCACACAGTGAAATTTCTATGTGTAATGAAATGAGAAACACCCTGTTTTCTGTTTGCATATGCATTGTAGGATACAGGAAAAAGGGATTCCTCACTTATTGATAACTGTGAGTTAATTGAGGTAACTGTTGTTGCTTGTTTAAAATGGATAGAATACCAAATCACACTCCTTGTTATCATTAAAAGGCTGCTGTTTCACAACCTCAGCCACAGTTGTTACCAAACCGGTGCATTTCCCTCATAGATCTCATCTTTGCTTTCTATAACTCTGCATCTTCCAAAATGCCAGTGATTAGTACACAAAATTTCTCTTCCTTTGAAGCTAAAGACATACTCCTGCGTATTGTCATCAGTTATAGCTTTGGTGTTCTCTACAGCATCTTTAAAATAAAATCCCTAGCTAAGTTTTCACCCTGTAATTAAGGACCTAAAGTAAAGGAGCTAACTAAAGGAAGCATGTGAACTGTAAAACACCATTTTAAAAAATAATTTTTGCCAGTACCACTTACTTCAGTAAAGCCAGTGGCAGCTTTAAAACAAGAACAAGTTGGACAATACATGTGTATATTTTCTGTCCACATAAATTTCACTTCTCTAAATTAAAATGCTCAAAAATGAAAACCGTCCAGATGCATTGGTTATAAATGAGGAGCTGACTCAATGTCTGCTATGGCCATTAATGAGCCTCTCCTACACTCCCTAATCATCTTGATTGCCTTATTGAATGAGACATATGACACAAACCTTGTGCAGAATATCAGTGCTGCTGAAGCACTCACTTTAGTTCCTTGTACTGTAAATGGTGATTTACTTCTGGCACCTCTTCAAGTGGCGGCTCTTTACATTTGTGGTCTTCAGCTGAATGTTCTGCCTATACACTTAGCTTCTCAGAGCACCAGTTATCTTCAAGTCTTTAATGTCCCAGCAGGTGTTGATAACGGGGAAGTCATGCCTTGGTCAGCATACTATTTTGCCTGTCCAACATGAAGTCAACATACTTCCCTCAAGAAAGAATTGGCTGAAGTGTAAAACAGCTGCAATGGTTCCTACTTCCATAGCCTTTTGAAAAAAGGATCAGCATGGTTTTACCCAAAAGAGTCATTATCTCTGCTTAATAAAGGTTCTGGGTTTAATGGAAATGCAGAAGGCTACTTAATAAAGGCTTTATTAGTAAACACTCCAGGAATTAATTATCCTAAAGTTAGTTGGTTAGCCTGTTTAAACCAAGATTGTGGTCCTATTGTGTATCTAGTGAAGATACAGTATTATCCTGCAGCCCTTTGTACTGTGAGAGTACTATGGGCTTCCTGTTGATGTTTGCAGTCTCAGGAAAAAGCTGAAAGTTACAATGGCAGTGGAAAGGGAAATGATTAAATAAGCTTTAGGAACTAAACTACTCTTCCTCCTTCAAATAGATCTTTCTGGGCAAGGCAAGAAAGGCATGGAATACAATGGTGAGGAAGTCTACGATACTTAAACTTCTGGTGTTCTCATACATGTTACTGGCTGTGGACATATTTAGTGGAACTTATTCACGCTTGTTAAAAATTGAGAATGTTAACTAGGAATTAGCTACATTTTTAACAACTTGTAGTTTCTAGTATTCTGGTTTGTGTTGGTTTGATTTGATTTAAGGGACAGCATTGTGCAAATTAATCCGTATTGATGAAGCCCATTTTTCTGAAGATTATTCTTTTAATAGGCTAGGCAGTTAACATTTTTTAATTGTAAACTTTGACTATAGGCTTTCAGTATTTTTCAAACGTGTGCTTGTCCTTATTCTTTGACTTTAGATCTTCCTGAGGAAGGTGGTAACTGCTTTTGCAGATAGGGATAAAAATAAGCATTAGGCTTGGCTTTACATCATAGTTCATCTGCTTCTGTATCCCCATTTCCACACAGTCCACATCTGATCAGCCCATGAAGTGCTAATGTGGATAGCTCTCATAGCTTATCTGATGTTTTGGAGAGGACAATCTATAAGAATGTTTTTTCTTATCAACAGTGTTCCCATTTCCAAAGAACAACACATTTTGTAATGTAATGAATTCTAATATGTGGGCGAGAGGGTGTGTTGTGCATGGAAGCCCCAATCAGGATTTGGGCTTTGTACATACCTGTCATCCTTCAAAAGGCTTCAGTGTCTGTAAAGCATGGGGAGAGGAAAACAAGAGACCTTGAGTACAATGGTGAGCCACGCAGAGGGAGCACAAAAATGGTGTTAGAAAGAAAATTAGGGGAGAAAACAATATCAAACTCAAAAGCAATAGAAAAGGGGGAAAAGAGAATTAGGGAAGGGAGAAAACAGGGAAAAGGAAAGTAAGATACAAAATGTAAACAATAGGAGGAGCAACATGAGCACCACAAATAGGGGAAAATAACACTGGACTGAAAATTGTATTGTCTGGAGATATCCATGATACTGCTAGAGCATAACTGAAACATTTGCATTCTTCTTAAGTATTCTGTGTAGATTTCTAATCTACCAGAAGTAGATTTCTAATCTAGTTCTGTAAATGCTTTAAAATGTTAAATGCATTTGAAGCAGTTGGATGAAAATGGGATTTTATTTTTAAACACATTTCTTTTTCTTTCCTAATGTCGCAATATACACAGAAAAAGAATAGGATGTATATTAGTTCAACAGGAATTCAAGATGACTTGTTTTATAAGAGCAAGGGTGTTAGGTATTGTGAACTATAAAAACATTCCATTGTTAGACAAGAAGTGTTAAATGTATCACTTTTAGCAATCTTCCAAATTAAACAGCCAGGCTTTGCTCTTCCCTCTGTCAATATGACATCATTTTGTTTATACTGAAAAGACTGTTTTAGAGGTACGTCTTGAGTTGGAACAGGTTATTTAGTGTGGCAAGAATTCATAAAATGTTCTTAGAAGTTTTAAGATTTGTCTCAGTAAGAGAAAGTCAAAACAAACATTTTCAGGCACATAAACCATATACTTTGAACATTGCTCCCGGTTTTGCATTTCTAGAGGGTTTTTTTGTTTGTTTCATTTGGGGTTTTTTTTGCTGAAAACACAAAAACATTAATCACATACATTAATACACAAGGGGGGAAATGTATGAGGAAGAAGGCATAAGTCTGTACGGGAGGGTTGTCTACATTCTGTGTTTATTCCAGTGAGGAACTTCTGTCACTCAGTACATCAATATGTTCTATTTAAGCTTAGTTCTGCAGTTTCTTTTTAAAAAGGCTGTTAACAATCACAGTGACTTGAGGACTGAATTATGTGGATTACATTCTCATTTTGTTTCTTGCTGATAAAAGTTTCTGGTCATTTTGTCTTGTTCTGCTGAAACCCAAGTGCCCCTGAATGCTGCCCACTGGTGTTGGGATAGGGACAGCTGTCCATCCAGACACAGCTGCCATGACACCACTTTTTAAGGTGCTCTACGGAGGTTAAAGCATAAAGTACTCACGTAGCTGGAGCTTTAGGTGGCATCTTAATATCTTTGGAAAGCAGGCAGACCCGCCTCCACACATGTGAGCTATAAAGAGCCCTGTCTGTGAGGATGATGCCGTGATGTTTGGTAATGGTAACCTGTAAGGCAGTGAAGTCTTTTCTAAAAGTATCGCGTTGCAGCGTGAGGCTTCCTGGCGTGATGTCAGGCAGCTCTCATGAACCCCGACCGCTCCTCAGCAGCTACGGTTATTCTTAGAGACACTTCCCATTCCTTAGGAAAAGCTACTGTGTGAGGCTTAGTTGGCTTTTATCTTTAGAAGTGAGCATTTAAATGTTGGACTAATTTGTAGCTCGTTCGCAGCTCAGCTGCAGCCCTGCCAGCTGCGCTGGGATCAGTGACAAGCCTTTCTTCCGCCTCCCAAGCATACTTGCAGACAGATCCAGGCCCTAGAAGCACATTGCCCCAGAGGCAACTCGACTTTTTCACAGGCATGTAGCTGCCTGAGGGAGTTTTCCAGAACAAGCAGCATATTAGGCGTTCCCTAGCACAGAAAGACCTTACACAGCAGGTAGTAACCCTGCTGGCTCCAGGAGTGTTGGATTGGCACTGCCGGGGACATGTTCTTGTGTTTGGAGATGGAGGGCGGCTGGTGACCATGAAGTATCGCCCCACCTGGGCCGTACACCTTAGAGACAGAGGTGTGAGCTGCCCAGCTGGGTGGCAGAAGGGGATGAGGGAAAACCTCTATCCCCTCAAGGGATGTTGATTCAGAATGGCAGGAGCAATATGTATTCAACTAAAGCATCTTTTCTCTTGGATCGTCACCCACGATCCTATGGCAGCATTCTTGCAAGACTTAGCAGAACAGCTGAATTAGAGACAGCCTCTCTTGTGTGTTGGATCACAAGGGAAAAAACATGCTTTTCTGGGTGGAGATCAGAAAATAAGTTAATGAGGTGGGAATTAGTAATAACTACACTGGGAGGCATCTGGCTGTGCAGCTTAGCAGTTGTTTGGCAGTATGGAGCGTCATTCCCATATTTTCAGAGGCCTGTTTTACTCTTCATTCTTGTCCCACCAATCTCTTCTGGTTTTGTTTGCCCTCACAGATTTGGCAAGTTAGTCTGACCAACCTTACAATCTAATAAATAATAAATACACTTGGAAGCCTAGCAGCTTCCTCTTGGTCAGGCTGGTTGCAGACCTGACCTCTATTTTGCAGAAGTGTGCAGTGGCAGCTGGGCAAGCCCTGGAGCAGCAGTTCCAAGCACAGGCCTCCACAGGCTGTGATACCTTGGCTTGCAGGGAGCAGGAGAAGATAGTGGGTCCATTCCTGACCTGTCAATAGGGTGAAACATAGTCGTGTCAGTTTTATATCACTGCAAAAATAAATCTACTTTTCACAGTCACATGTTCATATGAGGCTCCCCATCTGAGGGAACAGAAATGAAATAACCCCTCTTGACACAATCCATTTAGCCTAGACAGTAAAAAAAGACATATTTAAGGGAAGAATTTTTCTTTTTTAATGTTCAGGAGATTTCTTCTTGTTTACACCACTGTTAAATTTAGTCCATCTTATAGGTACAAAATGCTTCTTTTCAATGCCATTCTTCTTTTAAGATCCAAGGAAGTGTGAAGGAGTAAAAACAACCAATTGTTAACCACAGTTAACATGAGCTGCTGAAGTGATTCTATGAGCTCACCATAACTGCCCAGATGCTCGAAGCACTGGGGTCTCGCTGCCGGCTGGCGATTCCCATAGCAAGCGTCAGTAACAGATAGTGTGAGAAAAAGAAACATGATCAGGGCTCTTCTAAAAGAGAGTAAAATATACACTCAGCAGGGATGAGAATATCCTAGAAGCAAACAGCAGGGAGCTGAAACGAGGAAGAAACAGAGCAGGAAATGGAGCTACAATTCTGATTTCATCAGATTAGCAGAAGCTGAACAGAGGAGAAACCAAAGGATTTCTGTGAAAGTGGGAGCGCGCTGTGTTGGATTCACCGTTGACCAGTAAACCCAGTTTTCACACTGGATCTGTGTGAAAGAGCAGGAGAGGCATAGAAATTATGTGTGTGATGTCAGCTCATCATGCAATAGTTGAGGATTATTTTATTTAAATTTTTTGTTTCCTAAACCTTCATCTTTTCAACTTCAGGTCAATTTTTTTAAACTAAGAAACTGCTCTTTAGAACTGAACCTGACAAAAAAAAAGTTGTTTGCTAAACGGATTCAGTTTTATTAATAGCTTTGTTCATTCCTAGGCAATGTTTTTCAACTTTTTTTTACTGAAACATGTTTCTGGCATTTCTGTTGCGACTCTTTTTGACTTTTATTAAATAGTGCCATTCAAGTACAACAAAAAACAGAACTAACTGAGTCTTTAAAAGGCTATTACTCTTAATTAAATGGAACCATAGAAAACTTCAGGTTGAACTGGGTGAGATTCACCATGGGCAATAAATATATTATATCTACTTAGTATTTTCAGCAAATTTTTAGTCTGTTGCTAACAAAACTAATTTGATTTTCAAAATGAGGAAAGGAGGTAGAGGTTATGTGAGTGTAGGGCCAGTGGGTGATCCTGGAAGAGCCTGAATTGGCAGATGGAGTGGAGCAAATCGTGAGATGAAAAGAAAGGGAGACTGCTCTTTAAGGTGTCATGTTAACCTGAAGTGATTAAAGTGTGAGGCCTTGTAGGAGCTGATTTTTCATTTCTTCAGAAAGCAGGGCTTGTAAGCAAAACTCGGAAAATGATTCAAAATAACAAGAGGCTCTCTGTCCTACTGTGTCACAGGTTTTAGGAACTTGGCAAAGTCAAGCTTCCTCAATAAAAGATGGAAATTGGTCCTTAGTATGTTTAATTAAAGAGGAGATTGAGAATTATTTAAATATAATTTAAAGTGATTTAATGAAAACCAATATTTGAATATAAGGTTTAATTTCCCTGAAAATAAATCACAGTTAAGGAGGAGAAACTTTCCATGTAAATCCAGTGATTTGGAGCACCCTGCATGGAAGGGGAGCTCAGATGCAGTGCATCTGTCACAGCCTTAGAGGGCTGGCCCTGATGGCTGTTGGGCTGGAGGTGCAGGCAGAACTTGTGCCCTGCTGCATCTGCTGAGCTGGGCAGGACTGGAACAATGTTACAGGCAAGCCAGACTTTCATTTTCCCTGGAAAAACAAGGAATTTGTTTGCTGAATAGGGAATATGATCAATGATACTGAACTGAGGAAGCATTTGCTTTAAGAATGGTTACTTAAAATTGATTACTTTTCCCCCCATTTTTATGTTATTCTTTTATTTCTCTGGTTTTTCCTGACCTCCAGTGTCCATAAAAGATGGATAGAAACAACATAAAAAATGTACAAAATAATTTTAGAATATATTTTATTTGAGTTTTGGATAGGCATAATGGAAAATTTTCACATTAAATATTTTGAAACATATTTCAATGAGATATATGTGCAAGCAAAATATTAAATATTTTTAAAAGAGAATATATGATTTATTGTATTTTATAAACCTAATGGACACAATTTTCACAAACGCTTTTTGTTCGATGGGGGTGGGTTCTGGCTGTGCTGAGCTCAGGAGCCACTCCTGAGCATAAAGCTGTTGGCTATCCCTTTGGCTGTGTTCAGTCAGCTGGTGTTACAAAACTGTAAGAACTCTTGCTCTTAGCACTTCTGTGAGTGTTTTAGGAAATGTGTTTGTTGTTTTGGAGCAAAGATGGGGAAGGCAATTCTTTTTTCCGACAGCTTCACTGAACAGTAGAGATTCACAGCCACTTACAGATAGGGAATTAAGACAAATAAAGCACAGACTGTGTCCATGTGCCGCTGCAGGGTAGAAGACACTATTCTGCCTTTCCTTTTTTTAAAAAAAAAACTGGATAAATTAACCAAGCAAGGAGTAGGCCAGGACAGTTGTGCTATCAGCACTCTCCAGCTTCTGGTGCCGAGCAAGCCAGCTTGGATCCCTCTGTGCAGCCCCATATGGTGTTGTGTCCATGCATTCCTGCAGCCATCAGCCACAGTTCCTGCATTCACAGCAGCCTTCTAACTTCCCAACAGTCTTATTTGTCTCCTATCTTGTTTTATCCAGTCTGCTCTATTTAAGGGAATAAATACCTGTTGATTTTTTTTAGTCTTAAATAGCTCACAATTAAATACAAAGAGGGAGGATGAGCATAAACACAAGAAAACAATTTGTGTGGTAATATGAAGTATATCAAAAGAAACCTGCAGTGTGTAATTTTTCACCATGCAGAAGCTGGAGTAGAACTTTCTGCTTCTCATAAATGTGAAATTGGTTCACGTCTTTTCTTTCTTTTATGGTGTTGCCAATTATTCAGTGCACCATAAGCCCCATGTCCTAAATTTCTTGATTCATGTCTAAACATTGCTTGTATAAGCTGTACCCTAATTAATCCTTTTGTGCCACAAGTCTAATTTTCCCAGCATGCTTTTCTTTGCCAGGAATGGATACACCAAATCTGCTGATGCCAAAGAGGTAATGTGTATTTAACACACATCAGCACTCGCTCTCCCTTTTATAATTGCTGATCCTCCTCCACTTAATAATGCACTACTAAGTTAAGGTTATACTTAGCTTAAGCAGTGCTAACTATCAGGGTGTGTGGTTATTCCATAATAACCACATTTTAGGGTGTGTTTCAATTTTACAGGCCAGTCATTTACTTCAAATTACTTTGTCATTTCTTAAAGCCATTGTGTAATTTCATTATTAAAGGAAAAGAAAAAAATATAATTTGATTTTTAAAGATGCATTAAATAACACTAATTATAATGCTTAGCTTTTAGCACATTTTTCATCCTCAGTGCTTTATAGCCATTTTGCTAATTAATTTTTACAACATTCTTGTGATGAGCAACTAGCTGTACCTCTGCCCAAAAGTCAGGAACGCTGAGGCAGGGAAGTTGAGTGGTTTGCCCAAGATTACAGTGATTTGCCCAGCAGATAATTTTAGAGCCAATATAAGTATTTGGTTGTTTCTGACTGCCAGGTCATGCACTCATAAATCTTTCTTTCCCCCAAACTGTATACTCTCAATAATTATTTTATCTTTAAAACAGATAAGAACAGAGCCTTTAAAATGGCACAAGTCAGCTCTGTGATCAACACAATTCTGTCTGTGTAAAGGAAGATTTGTTTTTAAACACCTCCACTTGAAAAGTGAAATTCCTTTTCACCACTGATCTTTGGAGGCAGCAAAAATTCACATAAATGTTCAGAGTTCTTTTCTTGAAGTTTCATTACTAATTAGTGGTTGTGAGGCAGTAATCCATGTTCCCATTGCCTCCTTTAAGGCCTTTTCAAGCTTCAATCTAGCCACTAGCTCTCAGCCTGTGATTAAATTTCTGAGCTGCCTTTAGTCCCAGGAGCGTTCAGCACAGTAAAAGAAACGTCTTCAGCTTCAGGCTTGTAACAGGTTAGGAAAAGGGAAGAGAAGGTGTTTCCTCTGACATTTGTAAATGTACCATCCTTAATAAAGAAGAGAAAGGAGAAGTACTGAACAGAAGCTGAGATGTCTGAAATGGGAGTCACTGGATGTTGAGCAATTCTGAAATAGCAGCCTATCATATTTAGGCAAACATGCTGAGTTGAAAGCCTTTTTAAAATCACCTTATTCGGACAGCAATTGAAGAAAGGCTTACTAGAACAGTTTTGTCAATGTTGTCAATTTTCTTGGAATGTTTATAATACTGGGATATATATATATGTATATATAGATACATATCTGTGTAGCATTACATTCCAATATTGCAGCTATGCAATATAATTTATCTACAAAATAATGTGCTTTGTAAGACTCAATTTCTATATACTAAAAAAAAATATGAAAACGTGTCTTAGACATGCAAGAGTTTAACAATGCTGAAAGACAAGTTAGAACTACTCAAAACTTATAAATTCTTGTGTTTGACAGTGTTGTGAATGTATTTATTTTCAGAATGTGGAGTGGGTAATATTATACCCATATTTATTGCAGCTGGATCATTTTCAGCTCCTCAGTCTTTCTTGTTTGTTGATTGTGACTTTGGTTCTAGCACTGAGGGCATTCAAACTGAATCCTTGTGTTTCCCTGAACTTAAAAGTTAATTACTCTTAAGCTTCCAGTGCAGTTATCTTTGACTTAGGTATTATGTTAGCACTGCAGATACTATATAATCATTTTAAAAGACCTGTAATTTTCCCAAAGGTCCTAATCCTCCCATGGGATCATGTTGCAACACTTAACTAACACGCTGTATTTGGGTTCGGAGGAGCTTCGGGCAGGAGCGAGATCTGAGACAAGCCTCCTTCAGGAGCACAGCCTTCAAAAGACTGGGATTTGGTACTGATAGTTTGGGGTTTTTTTTTTCTCGGGGCTTTGTCACTACTGGTAATTTGTGACAATATGAACTTCAAGGGCTTTATGGTAAGATAAAATAAAAACCATTAAATATTGGTGGAATTGACTTGCTGAAAGGCTGTACTTTATGTTAATTTGCCATAAATCAGAAGAAATATTTATTTAATAGCATCATCTCAAAGGCTGGTGCTGTTTCCATGAGAGTTTAAATAGAATCTCAGCAGAGGCTACCTTGTTGAAATCTGCTCAACCAATCTTCATTTAAAAACACTGCTTACCATAGCTCAGTTTCTGGCCTGCCCTACAAAATTGCAGTCTCCAGTAAAGTTAAAGGATGATTCATACACCTAGAGAAGGAATTGAATATTCAAGTCACTTGTCAGCCTGGCAGGTTTAAATTATATAACAGGAAGCTTTCTATTCATATGTAATGTAACTGAATCACCACTTCTTTATTGATAATTCATTATATGTTGCTACTATCACTCTGCAGCTCTGAAATGCTTTTTGCTATAATGATTTTATACCATACCAGTATAATGGCCTTCTGACTGTGTCAATCAGCTCTACTTGCGTGTACAGTAATATTATTCTGCAATCTGTCTTGGGAGAATGCTTAAAAGCTTTCTCTCATTTTGTCCATTTAACTCATGTATTATCTGAGTTTTTACATTAAATGGCCATACTTAATATCCCATGACATGTCACCTATTTTCTAGGGAGGATACTGATACAGTACTTACCAAATCCAGAATCTATACTAATCAAATTACACCTGCCCACCTCAGCCAAGAGCAGTTAGTTCAGTGCATCAGCATTTAATCTGTAGGAAGAACTCATGAGGAGGAACAAAAACAGTGAGAACTGTAGCTGGCTAAACGTAGTCATGGTTGATGCAATTTGTTTTGTGAGGAGGGATTAGGAGATATTGAAATCAAACTGAGGCACAGGGGTCAATTTAGATACAGATTTATTGCCAGAACTCTGCTTATATTGGTTGCACATTTATAAAGACAAGGCCTAACCCAGCAAATATTTATGCAATTTCTGTTATGCACTTTGTGCGTTCTGCTGAATGAGACTTCTTGGCTGTAAAATTAAATGTGTGTGCAAAAGTAACAGACTGTCAGACTTTGAGAAGTGTAGATGACAATCACACTTTTGCACTGAAAGACTGCATGGAAGCCCCAAATACTTAGTCTAAACCCCTGTCACAGTCAGGTTAATATACTCAAAATTTTAAGACTTGAAATGCCAGCTGCTGAACACAAAATCCTACATTGGAACCAGTGCCAAGGCATTTAATCTGTTTGACTTAGACATTTTCCCTAAAACTACTGGATACACTTAAATCTTATTTGTTGCTTGATTCGGTCAATGCCATGGTGTAACTGACTTCTATGTTAAAGAATAAAAGACTCTATTTACCTAACAGTTTGAAAATTTAATGTTTCAAGGGTGGGAGGTGTCCATTCACAGGGACACCTGGCTTATAATATCCCATCTACTCTGCATATGAGAACTTCAGACAAAGTTAATGCAGCAAACGTCCAAATACAGGCAGAATTAATCTGCTCAGCCACATAAGAAGAATGGCAAGGTGGAAAAGCAATGGTTTAGTTAGGCCGGAGCCTTATTAACTCACAGGACAATAAATTGTACCTTTCCCATTATCATTCATTCCTCAGTCTGTTTTAAGCCAGCTCTCCTTGGGAATAGGATATTCCTCCCTGAGTACTTGCAGCTGTCAGTGGAGGAGGCTTTCAGTTGTAGTTGTAACACTACAAAAGTGCAGGAGAAGGTCCTAAACAGCCAGGCAGGGTATAAGTATTTGTGACTTGTGAATGGGAATATGCATACTAACATATAGGTAAATGGCTTTTTTTGCTTTTGCTGGCAGCATGACACTCCTTGGGGCCTCTCCTAACTCCTGTCTGCACCAGCACACTGGTGAAAACCATACGGATTTTCTTGTACTAGTGTACATTTGGTGGGGGGGGAAAAAAACCATAAGCAAACTCAGTTCCATGTTTAAAAGTCAATAAATGGTCATAGAAACCTCTCATGGTTTGTTTTGCCACTGTTGCTTCCACTGTGTTAACCTGCCAGCCATGTTTTAGTAACCCTTCACAGAATGTCAGAAGCTCTTGGCACACAGGGCTGGGTGGCATAGGCATCATCATGTCTTGGGTCCCTACCCTGTCCTAGGATGGGTTTCTGTTTTTACCTGGGCATAAAATTCAACCTAAATTATTTTGATTTCCTCCAGCAATAGCAGTGACAGCACTGAATAAACACAGCACCCTTTTCTTTGTAGTCTCACAGTGGTTTGCAGAATTGAGCAAGCTTCCTTCCCTGTAACCCTGGAAGCTTAGTACATGATTTATAAAGCCTCAGAAGACTGTAGTAGTAGCAATACCAAAGTATAAAGTTTAGTGGATATGGACAGCTTCTTGTATTGGGCATCCCAAATCCATCTGTAGGGTCTAGACCTCGTGTGGGCTATGGCAAGGCTCTTACCTCATGCCTGAGGATGGTGGGACCTGCCACCAGCCTTTTCCCAAGACTTCACTCAACCCATGCAGTGCATCAAATCACAAAAATACGACAAGTGTCTTCTGCTTCTAAAGTACATTGTAATTATTCATTTTATGGGTTTGTTGTCACGTACCTGAGGTATAACTAGTAACACAAAAAGGAAGTAATGCTTCCTTATGGATAAGTTAAAAGTAAAAATGCAGAATGAAGGGATAAGGGGCTCTGGGCAGGAAGTTCTTAGGAAAAGAAATATTGGTTTTCTTTGACTGTGTTTGTTTTGTAATTCAATAGAAATAAACAGTTACCATGGCAACTGTCATATCACAGGCGAGGCGCGGAGCAAGGAAGATGCAGTGCACTTACCAATTAGCAGAATGAGTTTTAGGACTTTTAAAGAGACATTTCACCTGCTGACATGAAGATACATCACAACTTGGCCTTCAAGGAAAGTTAGAGTCTGCTCCTGTATGTCCTCTTGGCAGCTGCATTAGCCATTGCTTCTTGATGCTGCACCCCTCTTTCTGGAGCCCTCCCCTCCGGTTCTCGCTGCTCCCAGGGCTGCCCTGGGGGAGACACCCTATCCATAGGTATGGTGTCTCACGCACGGCAGTCACCTCTCAGCAGAAGTTCTGGAGGAATCATAATTGATACTCTTGTGACACCCAAAGTGCTCAAAACACATTGATAGGATTAATTAACCCTTGTAATAGTCTAGTCAGATAGGTAAGCATTATTACCCTAGAATATATATATTTTTTTCTATTTTTAATATATAGGGCACCTGAAGTTTGCTTAAGTGTTTTCAGCATCAAGGAGAAGCAGAAGTAAAGAGTCCCTGGTTTCCAGCCCCGTGTCCTGGCTACTATTCAGCTCTCCTAGTTCTTGTTTGCTGAGCTCCCCTCACATCCCTTATTATTATTATTAGTGTAAGAGTACTGTTAGTATGGTCTTGAAAAAGCAAAATGCTATAGTGTACCAGAGGTTGTTTCCTTTTTATTTTACTCATTGTTTTCAAAGGACTTGGAAACACAGCAGCACTGCAGCTCTCACAAATATAGAAATTATAATCATATGTACTCCTCATTTTCAAGGGTTGGGATTTTCTTCCCTCTTTTTTTATTTTCTTTTGGGATGAAGGGCATTTTGGTTGCTCTACAGGCCATCTCTATATGTGTAAAATTATGCTCATACTGCAGGGTAGTTCGGAGTGTCATGTTTAATCTGTTTATCCACATGTTGTAAAA
>WEIT01040467.1:112569-144320 GCA_013389985.1 Dryoscopus gambensis | reverse complement strand
TCCCCCTTGTCTATCTAAAACCTCTAATGGGATTTTACCAGAGGTGCTTGGTAACACTCCCAGACCACAGGAATGATTTTTTTCTATTATTTCTGTTACACAAATTTTTTTTTACACGAAAAAAGCACATCTTTTTCTGGTTTTGCTTTTTGAGGCAGTGAGGAAGNAAGTTTTTTCTTTCTGGAAGGCATGAAGATAAACCACGCATGAATCAATACACAAATGAATCAGCCTCTGGTCTAGCTTACTGATGTACTCGTCATTTATATCCTTGCATAATTTACAGAAATTGAAACTGTAGCTGGGCTTTGCATTCAGCTGAATGGGGCTTGTTTACACAGTCCAGTGGGGTCCATGTTCCAAAAAAGCTAATTTGTAGGGATTGCTCAAGCAGGATGAAAGCACTTAAAGCTTGGTGCTAAATAGATGCAGTTAAGAACCAAGGTATCCCAGTACTTTAAGACAAAGTTTGGCAGGATCACCAGTCTCCTGGCTTCTCTGCATGGTCTGATTTAATTCAAAGGGAGTTTTGGCTCCAGGTTCCTGTAAGGCACTGAGAGACCTCCCACACCCAGCTGTTCCCCAGCTCTTGGGGTTGTCTCTCAGAGAGCCAGGATTCAGTTTCTGGGATCACCACTGACTACATAGCTGGCTTTTGGATCTTAAACTCAGTTGTCCTCTGTCACCAACCTTAAAAAGAACAAGATCTGATGCCACAAAAGCAGTCGCAGTAACTATTCCCAACATTTTTTGAAAACTCCCTTATTATCAGCATGTTCCCTTCTCCCTTCTGTACCCTCTCTTGACATATATCACCGGGACAAGGACTAATCGGAACACAGGGCCTGCCAGATTCCCCCAGAGAGCTCCTTAGGGAATGATATTCTTCCTCCATTCACTTCCTTTCCTCACAAATACACCCGACAATTCTCCCAGGCACCAGTAGAAACAGGGGGCCCTTACAGACTACCTGCCACCACAGCCCATCTTATTTTGGATTTCACTGGCCTTTGGTAGGGCAACTCTGTTTCTATGACCTCTCTTGGTTGCATTCTCTCAGGGACATGTCTTTTATATTCTGAATTTTAAAAGGTTCCAGGGAAGAATTTGTGTCTCTCTAGAATATTTGTTTGAAGTGCTCAGATTTAGCAGTTACAATTACAAAACAGTAGAAGCCTATATGTAAGGAAAGGCTTTTCTGGATTGGAAGGATATTTTCCCTTTGATTGTAACTGTCAAAGGGGATTTCACAGCTCTCCACATTACATCTCACCCGTGCAGCTGACATCAGAGCAACCTTTGCTGCTTGAGTAAAAGGAGGCTCGGGGAGATACATTATTCAGTTTTGTATAGAGAAGGAACAGAAAATGTATTTTCAGAAGCAGTCTAGAGCTCCACATTTAATAACATCTGTATTTAAAAAGAAACACTGGATGTGGCCTTAATGAGTTATTGTTATTTCCTAAAGGCAGAGATTAAACATTTGGTTCCGTGAAAGTCAGAAATCTCAAAACAGCCGTGTCCCATTAACACAGCACATCAAACATCACAAGATGATTTTTGGTTCAGCTGAAGGCTGAGGATTTACATCACTGACAACAGCCACGCATATGGTCACATACAGTCAGGAAATGAATAACTCTGCTTGAACCAAAGTGAGCAAGGGTGCAATAAAAACATATCCTGCAAAGGGATCACAAAGGGAAATGGGAGGAAAACTGAGGTCACATGAGAATAGCAAAGCCTGCCTCACTCTAGACCCCACTCCTCTGCAAAACACAGCACAGAAAAGGGCCCAAAGTTCAAAATATTACCAGGGAAATATTTGCAGGCCAG
Organism: Dryoscopus gambensis; assembly: GCA_013389985.1. NCBI lineage: Eukaryota > Metazoa > Chordata > Aves > Passeriformes > Malaconotidae > Dryoscopus > Dryoscopus gambensis. The sequence continues at coordinate 142,484 of WEIT01040467.1, read as the reverse complement.
TAACTCAGCTTGCATGACAGTCTGTACCCAGGGTGCCAAGAGTGCACCAAAAGGTCCTCCTTGTTCTGAGAAGCCTGGCTTCTGAGCAGAGCCAGCCCTGGAGTGCAGAATGCTGATGAATATGTTTGGCTTGTCACTGATGAGTAAGTTTTGCTTGTCAGTCACCCAAATAGCAATGGTAATTAAGAGGTCAAGACTGTTTGCTCTATATCTGCTTGTGAAGTAAGAAACTACATATTTGATTTGGCTAAGTCAGGCCCAGTTTTAATATTTGTTTCTGTAACCACAGATGGATTTTGGAAGCAGTTAAACAACAACCATGCTCAGAAGGTCTGGGAGACAGTACAAGAGCATGCACTATCTTGGTATTTCTGATATTCCAAAGAGAAACAAAAACAAACAAAAAGGTGTGAGTCCTTTATAACACACTATAATACTGTGAGAAGAAGCATAAATTCTGGTTTGGTTTGGTTTGGTTTGGTTTGGTTTGGTTTGGTCTGGTGTGGGTGGTATCGTACTTTGCCCTCAGTGACTTCAATCTGTCACCTCAGGCAGAAAGAAGTTCCACTGACCTGCCTGGAAATTGTGTTTCCAGAAGGGAAGCAGGACCAGTCAGTCACTAAAAGTGGGCTAAAAAGAAAATGTACCTTGTCTTGCTTAAAAATTGAACAGCTTTGCATGGTGACAGTTTGGTGACTTGGGCTGTTTCAGTGACATAGAATATCTAGTGATAACACAAGCATGCCCCACCTGTTTGCAGAGAGATGTTTGTGTTGTACAGACACATGTCTTGTTGATATCTTTGAACACCTACTGTCTTGCTTTGGTTAGTATTTTGTTGAATTTTTTGCATAATCAGCACACCCATTCATACAGTAATTAAATCAGAAGTATTTTATTGTGTGAATATCAGCACTGAGCTGTGAAACCTGGCCTAGGCAGTGCACGTGAACATATTTTATTCATAAACTTTGTGACATGGAAGTAGAATTCTTCTGAAGCAATTAGCCATCACAGATGAGTACTAAATCAGACGACAATTAAATTTTAAAAAATTAATTGTTTCTTCTGTCAGATTGCTGTTAAATGGCAAGAAACTTCAGTGTGTTTGGCAGAGCACTCCACTTCCCCTTCTGTACATTTGTGTGAAATGAAAGGTACATTTTGTATCAATATAGCTACATGACATCTAAAAATAAATACCTTGTGATCTCACCTTCGTCCAGAAGTAAATGAGAGCAAAGCTAAACTTGCATCTTCAAAGGAGTGTAGATAAATGCTAAAGGCATGCAGACAGAGGAGGTGCTTGGGCCACTTGGGCTAATGCTGCTATTTGTAGCACCAGTTGAAACTGCTCTGAAGTCAATAACCACATAATTGGCCTTGATGGGCTTTAGACCTTTGGTTCCTGTGACAAAAGTAAGAATTTGGTTGAATTCATCCAAGAATTTCAGTTTGCAAATGAAACTAAATTTCAGTAAAGCAAATGATGTAATCTATACTTTCTTTAGGTTATCATCATTTTTTTGTTGACAGTTGAGGAAGGTTTGTACCGCAGAGGTAGATGACATGTATACTTGTATATTTTTATTAAAGAAATCAGATGTCAGAGTATAATTAAGTGCTTGAAGACTGCTGATAGTAAAAGACAAATGGAGGTAAGACACACTGCACACTGCAGAAAAACCAGACTGGGCATATTGAAAGAAGCTTTTTATTGTACCTCTTTAACAAGAAATCCTTGAAATAACTTTCAAGAAGCTAAGCCTCACAACTAAGTTAATGGCTCACTCTATTCCAACTTTCTTTGGGACCCTAGATAGCCATGTTAAATGAACATTTGCTTTTCATATTTGGAGTTACGCTTTTTTGTGTGTCACCACACTTGTTGGGTGATCCTACCTGCTGATCCCAAGTGCCTTCCCAAGGGATGCTTATCTCTGGCCCCTAGCCACCATCAGGACATGATGTTTCTCAGCTTGGCATTTGGTGGCAGAATGTGGAAAGAAGGGAACAGCCAGTCTGGGTCATGAAACACTTTGTGCCACTGCTCAGGATCACACTGCAACAGGGCCCCTCTGCCAGCCATGGGTCTGCTGATGCCACAGAGTCCCTGTCTTCCCAAGGAGCATGTGGGGGCCACCCAGACACCCCTGAGCTGCACACGGGCAGGGCTCCTGGGCCAGCTGGAGCTCCAGCGTCCCACAGCCCAAATGGTGGTGGCAGCTCCACAAGGTGGACGTGACCAAAGTCATGGATGCAGGAAGGAGCAGCCTCCCAGAGCATCTCCCTGCTGTGGGCAATGGTGCCTGCAGCACTTCCCATGCTCTGTGAGAAGTCAGCAGACAGTGGTTTTCTGAGCCAGCCTCTCTGACCTTGCAACGATGAGAATATGGAGCAGTCACGTGGCCAGGGCATTGGCAAAGAGGCTAAAAAAATCTGCTCCCAACTGTTTCCCAGAGGGTGTTTCCTTCCTCCCAGCTGACAGGCATGACTGACTGTACAAACACTCCTTGCCCCTGTGAGGATAAAATAAAAAAAGTACACCTTCAGCAGCAATTTAAGTTTGTGTGACTTTGCTCTTAGACACACTAAGAGGGATTCTATGGCAGGTAGCTGCCTCTTAGCTGGGAGATGGCAACAAACAACTGGGAGTTCAAAGACCAGCCAGAGTCACCTCTTCAGTTACGATAATAACTAGGGTACAAATGATAACAGACTGTGAAACAGAATTGCCATTAGACTTAACAACGGATGGGCAATTGCTCCCAAATCCCTTCAATATTGAAAAGTGCAAATCAATGATTCTAGCCCCATGTTAAGTAAGCAGGCTTGGGCTATTCCAGCCAGGGAGCCTCAGGTATGAATTCAGACAGAAGAGCAGCAAAGCAGGGACCCACCCAGATCAAAGGTCCTACAGGGTAGCAGCAGCTCTGTCTGGTGCTTGTTCCCCTCAGCAGGTCCTTTGCCTACATTAATGATGAGCCCTGACTGAAGAATGACAGGGAAAAAAGGGAGACAGGGGGCTAGCCATGCAAAAGGGATCACAAAACCTGAAAGTGGGGGAAAAAAAACCCCAAAAGAACAGAAAGGGGAAGATGAGTGGGATGTGGAAAAGAAAATTGTCCAGAAGAAGAAATACTGGTGCCTGTCAGAGGATGGACACCTCATTCCTGCCCACTCATTCCCCACAGGAGGCGGGAGTGTTGCAGGAAGGAGCAGGCTGACTCTGAGCACCCCATCCTGCCCCTGAGCCAGGACTGAAGACAGGGCTGTGCTGGACCATGATGGATGACTGACTGTATGGCATGAGGTGTTGGTGCCTGGGGGAGACAGAAAGCCAAGGCCCTCTTCACTGTCTATGCATCAAACTTTTTCTCATTTTTACTTTCAGAAAAGCAGGATGTGACACCTGTTTTTCTTCCCAAATTTTAACCAGGTCATTAATTTTTTTTTCCTCTTCAGTGTACACAGTGTTTTGCTTTGTGGTGGCATTTAGTGCTGCTGAGTGCCTGAAATGCTGCCCTGTAGTTCTCCCGGACAGAAGTTATGGCTGAGGAAAATAATTTTAGCAAAACCAACTATTTTTTCAATAATATTTTGGTTGAAAATGCTTATCCACCCTTATAGATCTACTACCTATGTCTCAGCTTCAGTTCTGCAGCAAGACTTCCCGTAATCTCTCCTGTGACGCTTCGCTACACACAAATCAAATCAAGACAAGCTTTCATTGATGTGAAATACAACAAAGAGAGCATTTCCCAGGCCATATATCCTAACCGAATGGATTTTCCTTTCAAATCTCCAGCATGATTTAGATTTTTCACATGTTACTCTGCTGCAAAAATTGTTGTCATGCATGACCAAACTGCATTATGCTTTCAAAATGGTCACCATGTGGAAAGGAATATGGAATACCAACATCAGAGGTAATTCAGCTGCAGATCATTCTCCTTTGTGGCAAGAATTGGGTTTTGGCCAGCAGGACAAATCATCCATCTCTGCAATAAAATGCAAAGCAGCACATTAATGTATTTGGAGGATTTTGAACAACCAGTTCCACTGTATAGCAGTTGCTGGTAGTCTGGTGCTCTTAAACCTGTTATTCCATATTTATTAACCACCAATTTATAGGCCAGATCTTTAGCTGCCTTACATGTGGAATGCTCTGTTGAGGTTGCCCCCCTGTATTACATAAGTTGCAATCTGACCTTAATAATACTGCTCACTGCCATATTTATAAACGAGTTATTTGTAACAGATAAGAGCACTCTTTAATGCTTTGCTCAGAAAGCAGAACACTGTCTTTTTTTTGACATGAGTGCATGAGAGGGGCAGAGATTGGGGATAGATAGTCACCAGTGGGAAATACAGTGTTTGATTGTCTTGCATCCATGCATAACTAAACCAAGGATTTTAGATTTTTGAAGTACTAGTTAGTGCTGACAAAAGCTCCCTGACAAAAAGGGATTGATTCAGAGTTGCAGAGACAAGACATATCAAATTCCTTTAGGTATCCTCCCTTGAGAGTAAACACCTATTACTGGATACTGAGATTGACAAATTAACAAAATATCTAATTGAAGAAGAAGCTTTTGAACCAGAAGGCCTTAGTCCTCTGTCGGAGGTCGTGGGCAGCTGCATCACCCAGCACTCCCAACACCGGCATGAGCCACACAATCACCTCACATGAGTCAGTTATGGATGACTCTGCTTGTCACTTTAGATTCAGTTTTCAAAAACACACCAGTTAGGACCTGTGGGGCCAATCACTGGTACCCTTTAGCTGAGTAGGGATTGCAGAGCAGGACTTGATAGGCCTGATGGACCAGTCTCTGTGCTGATGAAACACCACTAATGATGCTGGCTGTGCACAGAGGCAATGGAGGAGCTGCCTGCCAGAGGGCTCTGATTTGAGTCAGAAAGGCATGCAGCAGGAATCCTAAGCAACAAGCAAGGGCTGACTATGCTCCAAGCAAAAGAAAAGGAAGAAAAATCATTGCAGCTGTAATTGTTTTGGTTTTAAAATATGTGTCATTAAATGCAAATTTAGTGATGCTTTTTTTCCCCCAGAGAAATCAGTTTTTAAATAAACCACAGTCCTCCTCCCCATCACAGCGCTGTCAGATCAATTGTCACAGACTGCACTGGTCAGCTGGGTCCACTTCCAGCTCCCATGCATGCTACTTTACCTTACAATTTTGGATGCCCTGTTGGATCAGACATCAGGAAAGCAGCATAACAGAATTTCTGGGCTTTGCACCAGGTCAGTGGTTTGTTAATGTTTCAGCCATGCCACCGTGTGCTGAAATCTTCTCTACCTTCTTTGAAAGAAACCTCATCATAAATTCAATTAGCATGAAAAATGAACCATGGCACAGTATTTTATAATCATCTACAAAGATCCTTTGGTTACAAACCAAACACTGAGCTTCATTGCAAGAGAATGTTAAGTGGTATGAGCAAACACAGTCACCTCCACAGCTCCTGTTCCCACTTGCTCTCCGGCTTTGGAGAGGGCAAGAAAACAAATTCCTTCACGCTCCCATTTGCTGGGTGATAACAGCACCAGTGACAGCAGTGTTGACAAGGCAGGGCCATTTATCAGTCTCCTGCCTGACCTCATCCAGAGCTCAGCTAGAGAGGAACCTGATGTCACCAGGCACTGTCACCTGCCCACAGGGGCTGTCAGCTCAGGACCTCTGCAGACCCTCCAATGCTCTCCAGAGGGGCAGAGTTATTTCCTTTTGCCAGACACATCAATTTTGGTTGTATTTGGGTCATCCAAGCATGATGCACAGTGCTAAAAACACCAAAGCATTGCCTCCAGCATCATTTCATCCCACTTCAATCCCACCTAGTCTTCACTTTATCGGGGTGGGAAGCCCACCCTCCTTGGTTAGCTGAAAGGAACTGAGGTCCCTGTGCTGCTGCTTACATGGTCTTACCTCTTGCAGCACAAAGAGGTGCACATCAAATGTGGTCTTCAGAGATTTGTGTAAATTAAATTAAATTAAATTAAGTTAAATGAAGAAATGCAGGTGGAGCTACTAGTGCTATCAAGATATGAGGCAATACCTGATCCTTCTCATCATAAAATCCTATTTTTCTGCTGGCTAGAATTTTGTCAGGCTCTGGGGAAAGCAAGAGGAAGTTTTTGATGCTATGTGTCTCCCCACAACTGAATCTTCTATTTAATTATCTGACAGAGTTTCAGCAAAGTGGTTTAGCCATTTCCAAGAATGAAACTGGGGGCAGGGGAAAGAGAGAGAAATGTTGTCAAGGCAACAGTAATCCCATTATTTTTTAACTTCTGAATGCCTGATTAGGCAACCTTTATCTTCTTTTTATGCCATTTTTATACATAACAGTAATAATGGTGGAGACAATTATTCTCATCTCTTTCAAGAAAAGAGCATGCCAGGGTAGTAAAGGGACAACAAGATGTGCATTTGCAAACAAAACAAGCTGGCACCTTCATATTGTTGGCTGCTGCATCTGCTGCTGCTATTTTGAAAACAGGTTTTCAGGGCCTGAGTACTCTGTTAGCAACATCTCTTTAAATTGCCCTCCATCCGGACAAGATCAAGACACTCATCTCCTCGGCCTGAAGTGCAGTTGACAGCCTCCATGCGTTTGGGGCATATGTTAGTGTTCAGTAATCATTTCCCTCCAGATTTTATGGCTCATTGTCATTTCTCACACAACAAAATGCTTTAAAAGTGGAGAAGGGCTCCGCTTTATGCTTTGAGGAATGTCCCTGGAGAGGGGATTTTAATTTCTGCGTGATGGGGGAGACTTTTAAATCATATTGCATCAGTTACTATTTGTCAGATAAGATGTGTTCTTACTATGAACTGAGCCTACAGCACATTTGTAAAGTGCACTAAGGGAAAGGAAAACAACAACAAAAAAAGAAAATAAAACCCCCAAAACAACTGGCCTTTCAAGTGCTGTATTTTCATGTTTTCCTTTCACTCTCCTAGAGCAAATGAAGTGAGTCAAAAATTTCGAGGGTTTGGTTTTGGGTTTATTTTTTTTTTTAATTGGAAAAATATGAGTCTGTCAATACTGGAAGTACAAGCAGGAGTGTAGATCAGATATTGTTTTAGGAAAAACAAGTAGAGTGGAAAGTGACCATAACAATTGAATAGATCATTTTGTGTGTCTACTTAGAAAATATTTTACTTCCAGGGGTTTTTTACATTTGTCTACTGTTTTTCTTTGAGTTTTTTCTGGTATTTTAATACCATTGCTCCATATTTTTACATTTTCACACTGCCAAATATGGAGGCAAAAATTCCTAGCAAACAGACTACTGGGCTACAGCAAATGAAACTTAAAGTCTATGCAGGGTTTTACCGCTGAACCTCTGGCCTCTATGTCAACCCATGTTATTTCTGTTTCTCCGTTCCCCAGGCCAAGAAATGGGAATGATGTATGATCTCACTGATTAAGTAAATTGCTATCTATTACAAAGGCATTATGGAAAAACTGGGGTATACTATTTCTATCTTATACACAAAATATATAGTATTTTTATATTTAGATTTTTATTTTATTTATGTAAAATATATAGTATTTATATATTTTTATGTGTAAGTGTTTACCTGTGCATAAGAATTCGGATGGGCATGAGAAGATACCAGACAAGTTATAGGAGATGTCAATATTATTGATTTTGTTCTTATTCAGATTGAATGGTCTCCAAAAGCAGGACTTCTTCCACTTCAAAAAAATCTTCCTTGGCTTCTGCTCATTTTTTGCAGCACTCAGCAGGGCCTGTGTGCTTGATTTGCCCTGGGTATTACCCTGCTGTGCTACCTCCCACATCAGCAGAGCTTGTCACCTTTCTGCCATAGGAAGCTGAGCTCCCATTTCTTTTTCAAGCATGTTCTGGCAACCCGTGCAGCTTTGTACCTTGCTAAGATGTGTGTAGGTACTGGATCCAATCCAGCACTGTACACCAGTGAAGTAACTGCTCTTTGAGAACAGATGCAACATTTTAAAAATCGCAGCAAAACTGATTTCAGCAAAACATCAATCAAAACATTAGCAGCATTATGAAGAATTTCTGAGAATATCAGGGACTGTTGTACTACTGCAACAGCAACAAAAATAAAGCCACGGCAGGAAGAGGAAAATAAACTTGTTAAATAACAGCCTAATCAACCAGTGTGAAAATCTACCGAGAAGTTCCTGGCTGCAAAGAAGTACGTGTGCATACACCACACCACCAGCACAGAGACACAGGATGTTATCAGTACACTGCAAACCTTCACTCAGCTGTCATTAAACCACAGGCTGTGCTTGTCTTGGGTTGTTAAACTAATTTTGAGATGTATTTCATGGAATCAGCTGTTCTGCTATATCACTTACACCACCTGCTCTCCACCTGACAGGGTAAAGTAAGCCACTTCTTGTCATGTGGCAGCTCTGAAGAAACAAAGCCACACGTGCTTTCTCCTCCTCCCCAGCCCTCTCAAAAACAGTCTTTCACTACTGCACAGAGAACTTAGATCCCACACCTGAAAATGCTTAAATGTGTATTGAATTTTACTATTGAATTTCATAGTCTGACCTAGTGCAGGGTTTAACCCTGCCTGTAATTCTAAAAATGTCAGGATTCCCACCATGAGGAAATCATGCTCTTGTGCTTTTGAAGGAATAGGAACAGGGTTTTATGCCCACAGATGTACATGTGACTTTTCTCACTAATCCTGCATTGATCAAAACCTCTGTTCCAAATAATAACAATAATTAAGTACACTGCATTCCCAAGTGGTGCAGGCAAAGGTCAACAGAGTTCATGCACTTTTAACATGGTCAGTACTGAGTTTACTCAATGGTGGACTTGAAAAGCAAACATGGATGCTGTATACCTGGATATGTCATTTTAATAATTACTATAGCACTGGTATGGTTGAGAAATCCACAGCTGTGAAACAGCAGCTGGCAGCTGCACTGTTCCTACTGCCAAAGAGGTGTACCACCCAACAGGTTTTTGGCTCTTCCAGAGAAAGGAAGAAATATAAAGGTTCTTTGCAAAGAGTGATTTAAGTCTTGCGATAGACACACACACATGTACAGTGACATCTCTTTAGTGAAGGAGAAACTGAGGTCAGACACAAGAAAATCAGAGGTCTTTCAAAATGAGACAGTAACCAAAACCAGAAATGGGCTATAGGAGTCCTCTCTCACGGCCTTCCTTAGGACATTAGGATACAGTTCAAACAACAAAAAACAGCGTGTCAGCACCAAGTAAGCATTAAATGGGTTGGGTGAGATGGGCTCCCCGGGAATCCTGCAGTTTTTGATCCAGTAAGCATTTGCAACGGGCTGCAATGCCCCAGAGTTGCTCTCTTCTCAGCTCTGCAATGTATCTGACCTTTCCATATCAATTCTTGCACAATGTGAATAGCATGAGAGCTTTAACCAGGCAAGACAAATGCCAACATACATGATTGCAGTCACGTCATCTGTCTTGGGTGCTTTTGCTCAGGGACTGCCCCAGCCTCATTTGCTGTATAGTGAATGAATGACACTTTTGCAGATTTAACCTTTGCTTTATGTTACTTCTCATTTCTCTGAGTCACAAGGAGTTTAGTCTCTCTTCTTGGGCTCACTTGCAAAGAGCACGATTTCCTTTCTCTGCCACAAAACATGCACACCCAGCGTATGTAGCACTATACTTCCCTACTCCTTTTCTTACTAAATGCCTGCCCTTCCCCCATTGTTCTCCCTTCCTCGCTCCTAGTCCTGGACACTCCCTCGGGATTTTCCTATTGGTCCTGTACCCCAACTCCGCCCATGCACCGCCCCTGTGCCCTGGGACCATTAGTCCATGTGCTCTCTCCGCCCCCTTATCCCCGTATAAAATTCCAGACTCAGCGTGATTTTAGTTCTCTCCCTCTGGGAACCTGGACGCCAGGGTCCCCATGCGGAGACCCTTCTCACCTCCTTTATCCCCACCGTGTTATGGAGCCGACAGCAGCCGGAGCCCCGCACGGGGCAGCTCGGAAGGGCTGCGGGAAGCGGAGCAGCCGCTCTCCCCAAGGCAGCCTCACAGCGCTCTCCGGGAAGGTTTGCGGCTTGCCGTGCCAACACAGAAACTGCAGACCGCAACAGCATACAGACATAAACACTCTTATGATTTCTCCTTGGGTGATTTCAAGAGATCAAGCCGCTGAAAGGTGTAGCATCTCTGTCTGATTTACATTCCTGCCGAGCAGGTACAGGCAGGGCACAGATCCACATGTGTCTGCCAGGGCACCACTGTGCACGCACAAAAGCTCCTCTAGAAGTTGAAGCTCTGCCAAAGGGAAACTCAAGGGTCTTCTCAGTGTCTAAGATGGGGATTAACACTTGCAATTGTGTGCAGCTTTTAATTTCCTTGGGGCAACATTTCTCATGCCATAAAGGCATAATTCTATGGTTTATTTTGCTTCTAGCTGCTCATCATACCTCTCATAAAAAGGGTAGCAGAATACTACCTTGATTTGCTCTTGCTGCTTTACAGATCACACTTTGTCAGCCATGCCTTCTCCAGTCTGAGGACATTTTCAAAGCAATAGTCAAAAAGGACTGTTTTCCACACTTTTGCACATCTGACAACAAAACAGATTTTTTCAGAGAATGAATATAAGAATTTTTGGAAAGTCAGGATTCTTAAAGCATTGCTCACACTAGACATTAGATTTAGACAGAACTGTGAAATCCCAAATAAGCAGGCATTTTTGAAAATACTGGCAAAATCTGTAATCTTTCTAGGGAGGCTTTTCAATGCCAAATGCTTAAATAGTGACTTTTTTCCCACCAGTGGATCAGCAGTGGCACATGCAGTAAGTTTCAAAAGAACTCTGATCTTGTCTGTCCTTGTTCACATAGATCTCCTTACATATAAATTTTCACAGACTCGTTTGTGGAGTGATTTGGAATCCATTAAAGGAAAGTGTCCCTCAAAACTGTAATAGTAATATTTTTTTAGCTATGAATCCTCACTCCTTCCCTCCACCAAAAGTATTCAAAGCAAGATGTTGCTTTATATCTTGAAGGCTGTGCATTTTCCCCCAGATCAGTGTTCTCTGGGTCAGAAAAAATCACCATGGTCCAAATGCTCCAAGTTCCATTTGTAGACACAAAGACTTGAGTGAGATGAGCTCCATCGTCTTTCCAGAAAGACCAGAGATTGACCTGCTGCTGGTGTTCACAAGCAGGATTTTGCACTGCACCCACACAAACAACACCAGGCCCCAAAGGTGTAGTTAATAAGCAGGGATTTTTGAGCCAGGACGATGACTTCCACTTGCAGCCTGTGCCTGTGTGGATCCTCATCTCTTCCCTGGCGACACACACTTGATTGCTCCACACATGCAGCGTGCGCTTTGCTGCAGATGCTAAAAGGAGGATGCACTTGGGATGGCATTGCTGAGGCCAACAATTTCTCTGCCAGCAGCTGCAGAGGGACAAACCATCTCTGACTTGTGGGCAGCGTGTGCCAAGAGTATGGACTTCACTGCCAGGGAAGGGAAGAGGCAGGGAGAGCCAGATCCATGCAGCAGAGAGGAAAAGTAAACAAACAAAGTGAGAAGGAAACAGGGCATCTTGGCAAACTGCAAACATCTTATCTAACAGGTTCAACACCACCAGTTTGGCAGATTGCCACAGACATTTCTTCCAGTGGCTCCCAGTGTCATGTGGCCCAGAATGCCAGCCTTCTCCTACCACATTGCCACATGCCTACTTTGCCATGGCACTTAAAAAAGCCCCAGCTGCATCTGTGCAATTCTTGTGAATCCCTGCTTAGTGCCAGCATGTTAATTCTCTTGGAAATGTTCACGACATTTGAATCTAATTGGTCTTGGCAAGGAGGGACAGACACGCTATTCTGTCAGCAGCTTGCATTGTAGTGACTGGTTCAAACTTCTAGGGTTTAACTGGGAAGGAAGCTGAGGGACAAACCTACTGGAGCTGTAACAGTTTCCAGTGAAGCAATTAGTGCTTGCACGAAGCCTGCACCTAAAGCTGCACTCTGACCTTTGCTTTTCAGCTGCTTGAAATTCTACACAGTCACTAACAAGAACATTGTTTTTCAAATAGTAATTTGAGTAACCAGAGGGTCATGATTTCTGCTGTTAGATATTCACATCTAAGTTGAGCTACAGTAGCAATCTCCCCTGAAGTGGAAAGCTACGTGCAAGTGGGGAAGTGATGCCTCGATGAGCTGAAGTAACTTCCTAAAGTTATGCAAAAAATCTGTGGCATCGTGATCGAAATGAGCTCAGAAATTGCAAGTTGTGGTCCAGTCCTTGCACCCACACAGACAGTGGTCATGAATCATTTTGCCAAATGACAAACCTAAAGAGAAAAGGACACTTCTGAGAAACAATGAAAGCCAAGCTCAAAAAGGCAAATAAACCTCAGTGCTGTAAAAACCTTCCATGGATGATGTGGAGTGAGCACCTGTACATAGCCAGGATTAAAAAGACCCTAGAAAGAATTTCTGTCTCTAAGCCTGAGCACCCCAGTGAACTCTGACTATGAACAAAGCCTCACAATACTGTGGGGAAGCAACAAAACATCCTAGGCAGCTTCAGCTGTGCCACAGACAGCTGTGCCTGCTACTTTTGTAAAGCAAAGGAGGAAGACTAGGAGGATATCTTTCAGAAGCAGGTACAGCCATCCCCTGTCCTCCTGGCAGCAGTGAGAGCAGCAAGCTGACTCTCCACAGCACTCCCCACCTGTCTCCATTCCATGTTCATTCTGCCTCTAGTCTTACTTCCTGTCTAGAAGAAATTTTTTTTGCATTATTATTATATATTTTGGGCATCACTTCCAAGAAGCCTTGAGCTGGCTTTACAAAGCCCCAGTGAAATTCCAAAGAAAGGCGTAAGTCTGAGATTTCTGTTAGCTTTGCTCAGGGATAAATCTCACCTGAAGCATCCAGATGGCCAGATTCTGCATTCATTGGATCTACTGCAGTTTAAGACAGCGTGTCCAAAGATATGTCCCAAGGTAGGAGTTGGCCAAACAGAAAACAAGTTCAGTTCATGCACCAGCAGAGACTGTATCACATTCTCAACTACCTCCATGTGACATGAACATCCCTGTGAAAAGCATTCTGTGCCTGGAAAGCAAAGGGCTGCAGCCCCACTTCAACCCAGAGATCTTTTCTCCAAGGCCACTGTCTTGCATTGCTCCAAGAATCGCAGATTTATCTCCTCAGTGTGCCAGCTCTCGGCAGAACTACCTAGTAAATATGTAAAACATATTATGACACTTTGACAGCTGCTCTGCATGGACATACCTTATAGTCCTGTTGCTATTCTCCTTCTCAGCTGTAGCAGGGAAGCCTGCAGAACAGTTTCAGTAATGTTGGTGGGCACAAGCTCTGCCGAGGGCCTCCAGAAAGCTCTACTTCCCCACACCACCGACAGAGTAACTATGTCTATTAACCTGTCAACATTTGATATATTACAAAAACCCCCAAACTATTTAATGGCTTGTTTAGCAGCAACTAAAATAATGAAAAAAAAACAAACCAAACCGAAAAAAAAGGCCAAACAGGAAGAACACTGTAGTTGTTTGTAACTTAATTTTAATTTGTGGGTCACCTGCTGTCTTCCGAATACTTTTAGGAGCGAATACTTTGAGAAACTTCGTATATGAAGGTCCAGCCTTTAGGCATACGACTTTTATTTTTGGGACAGCTTTGGGTCAGAAGTGTGAAATGTTTTCTTTTGAACCTAATTTCTCAAATATTTCTTTTCTGCATAGATGCAGGCCACAGACTACAACTTCTGCATCAGTGAGCCACAGACTGTGTAAGGATATTTGCAGCTGGGAGTAAGAGCATGCAGATTCATAGCTCTGGGTTTCTGTTGTGAGAGAAAGGGTTGAATAGTACTTGTCACCAGGCTGGAAATAGAAAGTTGCAAAATCAAGAGTCTTTGGCAAAAGTCTGAAAAAACATAGCACATGTTAAGAATCCAGGTTATCTGCAGAAGTAGCTCACTGTCTTGCCTTCAGCTGGTCTCTGCCTGCAAAACCACATGCATCCCACCTGAAATGGGCTTGGGGTCCCCACGTGTATGTGAACAAACACACAGAATATCCAATAAGACAACAACAAAATTTACCTGGCAAAATGCAGAACAACTGGCAGGAGATATCTGGCTGCTGCTTGAAAGATAAATGGCAAACCACCAATATCCTTCATGCCTAGCTTCACACATCTTTGTTTATTATTTATTATTTATTATTTATGGGGCAGCAGAGAGAAAATTCTGTAATGATCATCCTCCATTTAATAAGTGGTACAGTGTGCATGAGAGGAAAAAATGGAAATGACTGTGTGCACCTCCTGCATGAAAAAAAGCCTGTAAGCAGACAATTCACACTCTAGAAGCTCCCGTGCTGCCTACAGGACTCGTACAATAGGATAGTGTGAATTTCTTTGTCCAGAAACAGAGTCTCTTCAATTCTGACAATGTGAAGTTCAAGGATAAAGGTCTGGAAATGCTATCAGGAGACATATTTGAGCAATGAAGATTTTAACAGGTGTGCTGGGCTTCTTCACACTTCAAACTCCACTCTTCATCTCATATCAAGGATAGGCAACAACCTTCTGGAAAGCTGCTTTGGGACTCAGGGAGATGAGACTGGATGGCTTTTGTAAAAGATGGCAAATGAAAACTAAGGACTTACAGAGCACTGTTAACCTACTAAAATTGGGACAGATACAAGAAATGTGAAAAGGGAACAGGAAAGAAAATACTCAACAAGGACTTGTCTACTCATATAGGTTACACTTTTATCTGTTTTTTATGGACACATATGGTATTGTAACACCTCTTTCCTTACATTTGGATGGTTTGTGTATGACTCCTTATTGTTTCAAAACAATGGTGAGAAAATGGGGGAAAACGTGTTGCTAGTAAAAATTTCTAAGCGTTTCCAGGAATGTTCACCTTTCCTGGAGGGAAAAGTTCCAGCTACTATTTCAGTAACCCATCCTGTCACACTGCGCACAGCTTGTTTGCTCTCATTTTTAGAAAAGCATGGTACAACTAGCACTGAAATCCTCTCCAGCACAGGGAGCAGCTGCACAGCATAAAACCGCAGCTAGTGCCTACCGAGTCAGACCACTGGCCCATGCTGCCTGGTATTCTTTTCCAATAATGAGAAAACAGATGCGATTTGGGAAGTGCTTGTGAGCAAGGACACATTCTTCACTCCTTTACTCTTTCTGAGGGTGTTGGAGGGCATCTCCTTGCCTATTATCTCTAGTATTCACAGATGTGTCTTATCCCTTTCTGATCTGCTGGTAACATCTGCAGCAAGTTCCAGAAGTTTGATGCCCAATGAAAAAAGGAATCTTTCCTTTTGCTAAATTTAAGTTGATCCTCTGCTAATTTGATCAAGTAGCACTGGCCCACTCAATGTATCCACCATCTTCATATTATCACAAAACCTTCTGTTTTCCGAACTAAACGGTCCCAGATATTTAATCTCTTCTCTTAAGGCAGCTGCTCTACCCTCTTGAACATTGTAGCTGCCCATTTTCACCTTCACTAAATCCTCCTTGAGATGAGAGACCAGGATTTCACACGATACTCAAGATGAGGACATGTGAGATTTCAAACAGCAGAAAATAAAGCATCTCCTGTTCTCAACATCCTTCCTGATGATGCCCAGGATTTTTTGGTCTTATTTGTCCATGCTGCACACTGAGTTGATTTTGGCAACGACAACTCCAAGATCCTTTTCCTGAGTTGTAATGACAATTTTCTAGTTCCGCATCATGTAAGCATGATTTAGATTATTAAATTACTAGTGCAAATACAGAACTCAAACATATTTTGATATCATGCCTAAAATTAAAATGCAATCCAGCCCTTTTTCCAGCCCTTGGAATATGGATTTATTTCGTTCTCTGACAATTTTTACGGCCTAAAATCTGGTAACAGTTTTCAGGGGAAAAAGTTTACAAAGTATCTTAGAAAACTTAATTTTGTAGCATTTTCTTGGTTGTCTGACGCACAGCACATTACTTTACACAAGATCTGCTTGATTTCGAGACTAAAATTTAATGCAGACATGCTTCTAAGCTTAGTGACAGCTTAGTCTTATTTCTTATTGCTATCTGTGTAAAGATTATAAATTCGTTATAAAATTAACCCTATTAATTTGTTGAGAATTGATTGCATTAGGCATTGCACTTCTTGTAATTCATGAGCTGTCACCCCACACAACATATAAATAAGTTATATTCCATATAACTGCTACCAAAGATATTCCATCCAAGTATTGGATTTTATAGCTAAGTTTGGCAGATAATTTTAAAGCATAAGGGCAAAACCCTTATGCAGGTCATAGGATGAAAATTCCTTATGTGCTGAAGATTGCTGCCAATGTACAATAGGTCCCACTTTTAAACTCTGGTATTGGAAAAAATTCCACCTGTTGTAAACTGGAGTTACATATTTGGTTTGCAGATATTTTTAGCCGTTCACTGGACTACTTCATATATATATGGAAATCACCTGCCTCAGACGACTGCTTTTGCTCTACGTGGTCTCGACTGTTTTGCTAAATCTGCTCCTTGTTTTCTATCAGGATGTTTTGGAAGTGGACTAGACAGCAGTCCCGACGATTGCTACAAAAACAGCATTTGCCAGACAGAGGAACTGATGCTTGTGGATTTGTGCCAACAACAATTGACCTGGTTCTCCTGACTGGGTAAATACCAGTATAGCACTTGTAAGGGCCTGAGAGAAGTGTATTCATGCCTGGTTCTAAAATTCGGTTCATTGATACTTTTGCTAAAAGGAATGAAAAATAAACACGCAGAATACTCACTGAAAAAAAAAACCAAAAACACTGGATGCTTGTTCTGTGTGTAAACTGCTGGAATATTCTTGGTCCATGCCTCTTTATATGACTTTATATTACTCGACTCTATACATGATGTCTGCTAAAATCCATATGAGCTAAAGTCACCTGTTTGAAAGTGCTAGGCAGGCTGGAGAGATTATCCACTTTAAATCAGCACAGTTCTGTTTCATAGTCCCAGAAAGAAACACCTAATCATTTTAGGTTTGTTCTTTCCTTTCCTACCAACTTCTCACGTAACAGCTTGCCTCCTACCTTGCCTACTGAGACCCTGAGCAAGCCTAAAATATGTAATCGAAATCTTGCAGGAAAATCTTCCTTCCCTCTTCTATGCTGGGACCTTGGACCTTTGTTGTTTCAATACTCAATGCTCTACATCTGACAGAGATGTCTTGCCGGCTCTCATGCTAGAGGACTGCGTCTTCTCACATGAAAACAGCAGTGAGAAAAAAACTATAGAGGGATGGTGTCTCCCAGTTTGGTTTAAAAGTCTGCCTGGGCCAGCAGGTCTGTGCTTTGCCCCCTGCTGTGGCTCAGACAAGGCTGCTCATTACCTGTCTATTGTGTAAATAGTACAAGTTTTGGCTTTTGTTGTGTAGAGATAAAGAGAAACTCTGCCAGAATATCCTGAAAATCCATTTGAAAAACCCCATATTTGGGGACAATACAGACAATTCCATTGCCAAGATAATGCCTGCTGAAGGAATATCCTTCACCTCAAGTACAGCTTTTCTCTATTGAGTGAGTCTGCTGCTGAAAGAGTTGGACGTAGGGGGACAAGGAAATAGAATTATAAAATCAAAAAATCACAGAACTGCTTATGTTGGAAAAGAACTTTAAAACTATCAAGGGCAACTGTTAAACTCACACTGCTGAGTGCACCAATAAACCATGTCCCTAAGCACCACATCTACCACATCTTCAATGAACCTCCAGAGACGGTTACTCGACCACTTCCCTGGGCAGCCTGTTCCAGTGCTTGAAAATCCTTTTGGTGAAGAGATTTTTCCTAATCTCCAATCCAAAGCTCCTCTGGTGCAACTTGAGGCCATTTCCTCTTGTCCCTTGCAAGAAAAGACTGACCCCCACCTGGCTACAACCTCCTTTCAGGTAACTGCAGAGAGTGATGGGGTGTCCCCTGATTCTCCCCTGCAGCTCCCTCACCCGTTCCTCACTGGATTTGTGCTCTACATCTTCACCAGATCATTCTGATTCCCCATACCTCTTAACATGGATGGAGGATTTCAGCAGGGGTCTCCAGTGGTTTTATCCAATGCAGCAGAGTCTGTGGAGGCACCTTTGTGGTGAGAGGAGAGTGCAGTTCTTCTCAGTTAGGATGTGATGCTGCTGGGAATCCAGCAGGTCATGTTCCATAACTGAAAACAAATTTCAGAAGCAGACTGATTCTTGTTTGATGTTTTCAGACATGTCAGCTTAAAGTTAATCAAGCGAAGTAATTTTTTCTAGTCCTCTGAGTTTTGAGCTAATGTGTTTTGCAGGCTAAAGGATTTGATATTAGCCCTACTGTAAACAGCCATGAAATCTGAGATGTCATTTGTCTCCTTGTGATTCATGCAGAGACCTGTAGCATTTTAAGCCCAGAAATCAGTATAGAAAATTTACTTGATCCAGATAAAATGGTGGTTTATTTACCAAAAATGAACTAGCTGTCAAAGAGCTGAGTAAAGTTGAAGAGCTAAAGAAAAGCTGTGCTAAAAGAAAGGCAAAGAACAAAATGTGATTGCCACTCTCTCTTGTGTAAGAAGAGAAAATGTGACTTCTTCATGATTTCTGTATCATGATGTACCTGATGAGAAGCAGCCAGCCTCACTGCTGCTTTCATAACAACATCAACTCCATCGATTCTGCTGGGAGCAAATCTGAGCACGAATGCCCTGAAACAACATTATGTGCAATTTCTTCCCACTCATAACCTGGGACAATAGTTTCCCCAGTGCTACCAGGAGAACTAGCATGAGTGAAGGGAAAAAGGTTTTGCTGGATATTCACATACTTCAAATGAACTTTTTTTCCCACATCCATAAGTATAGAAATGTACACCTCCTCCCTCTTTCCCAGGAAATTAACATCTGTGTTCATCGCTTTCCACTTTCTCAGTTTTCAGGAAGAACCATAATCCAGCTACAGTCATAGCCCATCAACTTCTAATTTCCAGAGCAGTGCTGACTTTCAGACCCTCCCAGCTTTCCTTCTAACACACCATCACGGCCCATGAGCACAGATCTTCCATATCAGCCTGGCATCACTCTCTGTAACTGCACACTTGGCAGGAGGGGAGGAAGGGGGAGGGGTGAGGAGACTGTACCTGTACCAATAAAAAAACCCTGAAGTACCCATCACTCCTAGGATTTAATGGGAAAATTATTTGTTTCTTCTGAGCTCGGGGATGTCTTTGTTGTGAATTTAAAATTTAGAAAACATAATGTCAGATTAGATCACTTTAAGAAAACAGTTAAAATCTTAAATGTCATCTGTATTTTAAATATCATGAAGGTACATCTGCTGTTCACCTCTCTGCCCAGCCCCAAGCTCAGAGGGATTTCTATGGATTGCATCATGCCAGGTTACCTGGTTGTTAGTGCTCCAGTTGATGTTTTACTGTCAGACTGCTGACTGTCAGCTTGTGTTCCTACACTGCACAACAATGAAAGTAGATAATTTGTGGGAATAAACCACTGGGAAGGACACTGATAGGAAAATATCTGTTTAAACATTAAGTATCTCAATAGTTCCTGACCGGGAGTTGATTTTTTAAAATCTTATGGGTGTGGGGAGACACAAGCAAAATGTTGAAACTATCCATTTATTATTCCAGAATGCAAGTAGAAATGTTGGCCAGAAAATATCTTCTGATAGGAAAAAGCCTTTGAGTTAATGAACAGGTCTAAAAAGTGCTGACCCACTCCTGAGTAATGGTCAAGTCCTGCTTCATCCAAGGAAATTTTGGAAGGGGCTGCAAAGGTAACTGCCACATGTGCTGGTCCAGGGCAAAGGGAAATAAATATTTCTCCTCAGTGTCAGGTAAGGAGTAATTCCAAGAGGGAATGGTGAACGTTCATTCTGCAGCTAAAAAGAGAAACAGGCTCTAAGCAGCCTCTCCCCTTCCCAGCAACAGCATTTTCAGGAGCACTGTGGACTTCTTACATGAAGGTGTGAAGCAGATGATTTTCGTGTAGTTAAACAGTAACTATCTTCTTTTGGCCAAACCATCCCTCCCCTCCTTCTTTTCCCTTCTATCCCCAGCACCTACCTTGTCAGGATTTGAGAGCAAAAGGCAGCCCCTCAGCCAGCACAGCTGTTGCCAGGGAGAGACAGAGCATTCATCCCTGCAGAGCACAACTGCCCCACTCCCAGAGACACTGCATGGCCCCACAGATGGGGACATACACAGCACACAGGGGATGCCCCAGGGGTGGCTCAGCCAAGTCACGCACAGTGGAGATACCTCTTTTTTTCCTAAGTAATCTGATCATAGATATGACCAGTAATCAAGAGCATGTGAGATGATCTCTCCTCCCCACAAAAAAGTGGTCTTTGGATGGATTTTAACTCAGCTGGCAAACTGCTGGTAACAGAAGCTGTTTTCCACTGGACTTATAATTTTTAATTATTATTTGAGGGAGTAAATGTGATACTGTTCGCCTAGGTATTTTTTTTTTACCAAGGAGAAAAGAGCATTCTTCCCCTCTGGTAGTTTTGGTTGTGACAGAAAGCCTCAGTGGGGCCCGTGGGCATATGAGAGCACACAGCAGCCCTGTTACGGGGCTCTGAAATGGGGCAGGGAGCACCAGTGTGCTGTGGTGCCATTTGAAACAGTTTTGGTATCTGACCCAAGCTCAGGGACAGCCGCTGCTGCCTCCATATGAGTGAAGAGCAGGTAACAACCTGAGATCACCAAGGGCGTCCTGCTGCCTGGTTGGCTGAAGAAGCCCCAGCCTCTCCCACGGGTGACTCATGTCCCACCCTGCCCTGCTCCCATCCCAGAGCTGATGCCTCCCCAAAAGCAGCAGTTCATGCTAGAGCCAGATCAGCCTTGCTCCCTCCCTCTTCATCCACCTGCTGCTTCTGAGTGTCTGTAGTCCCAGCTCCAGCTCAGATGTTACCCTGCAACCTTCTTTCTGTAGATGGTGGTTTCCTGCTGGAGGAAGTTACAGTTCTCCTTTGATTTCACCAAAATAAATCACCTCTTGTCCTTCACCTGCATTTTCAACAAAACAGATAAGTTACAATCTTGTAGGTATTTTGCTTAACAAAATGGTCGATAAAAATGCTCCTTTTCCATTGGACTATTTTATCTCCCATACCTTGTAAATAGCAGAAAGAAAGCCCAGAAACGCACCAAAAGCAGAGCAGAGTTTTTACCATCTGTGGTGCTCTGCAGTGAGATGGCAGCTGCTGCCCCACTGCTGCAGAGAACCAGCCCTTTCGGCATGGGGAAATGAATAAGGGACTGAAACAGCTTATTCCACCCCAAGTGTATGATCCCCACTTTTTTGTGTGTGTTTGGTTGGTTTTGTTTTAATTTCATAGGGTCTCACAATCTACAAGTTTAAGCTTTACATTCAGATAATCCCTCAGATCCTTTTCATGAAATTTGCTGTTAGATGATAAAATTTATACACTTTTTCCTCATCTAGTTTCATTAGTCACTCCATGCCTCCAGTTTTACCCACACAAGCTTTTCAGGAAATCTAGATTTTTTTTTATATCTAGTGAACTTTCCTGGCTTTCAGTTTTATCAGGGGAGATGCACAAACTGCAAACTGAGATTCCCTCACTGCTGTGCACAGGGCAAATTTGCAGCCCTGAGAATGGCACCCAAGGGCAGGTCCCAAGTTCATGCTAGCTGACAGTGGGAAAGGCAATTTTTAGAAGTTCAGTAGAATACCCCAGTCTGAAGCATTAGATTTCCTCTACAAAATTGAAAGCAAGAGCAGTCATAAGATCTAGAAAAAGATCCAGTACCATGTTTTGTCTACTTTAGCCTTATTATATACAAAAATTAATATCTTAAGATCAATCAAATATCCCAAAAAGGACCAGATAAAATTGTGTCAGATAGCAGAGGTCTTCTTAGCCTGATGTTGTTGCCTCAAAATCATTCAGAGAGCCCAAAAGGGGAAATCCCTTTCAAAAGCACCGAAGTTTACTGGTCAGGCATGTTTTCTGCCAGAAACACATGAGGAGATAAGTAATGCCCTTGGTATCCCTTTGGCTACAGCAGTTTTGTCCTGGTGAAAAGTTTTTCTCAGCAGTTTCCCATCAGTAGACCAACGTCAGTCCTTGCCAGGAGTCTCCAACCACATTCTAGATGTGTAAGGGCACGTGACCTCTGGGGTAGGGAGAGAGGAAAGGGAAAGTATTGAACGGCACCACAATATTGTGGCTATTCAGTTGAAACACGGGACAGCTTTGGCGGTTTCATTGAACTGTTTAAAGGGAGGGAAAAAAGTAAGAAAAAGAAATAAAAATAGAAATGCTATTGATACCTGTAGCATGGACACTGTGTAAGAAAAGGATTCGATGAAGAGACTGTTAAACCCTGCGTTCTGGAGAGTACCAAGCAATGGTAATCATATCACACTAGAGTGCTCTAAGGGCAGCAAGGATGCCAAGCAGACAAGAACAAGGGAACTCCTCCACAGCTGTGCATATAAACAGCTGTTACCAAAAGCGCAGGGATACTTCCTTGGAAAAACAAATTACAAATATTGCCCAAACTGAAAGCATCATCCCATACCATGACAATATTGTTCATTCTCACAGGCATGAAAGTGAAGGGGCTGGGAGTGGAACAGCCAAGGACATGGAGATGCTTCACAGCACCCTGTGATAGGGCCAGGATGAATCCTCCTGGAAGTCTCTGTGACATTACTTTAACATTTGGTTCAGGCAGAATAGCCATCCACTCTTCTGGTGATACAAAGTATGACATGAAGAAATCATGGATTAATTCAGTTCCATCTTTAAAACTGAGCTAAAATAATTCATTCAAAAAGATACCTGCATAGCAGTGTGTGTATTACACCAATCCAAAAGAAGAGAAAATTACTGGTCAAAGACAGACGGAATTAAAGGTGAAAGGAATGAGAATAGAGAAGTCTTAGGGTGCCAAAACTTAGAATTACGATTCAGACTTCCTTCATTACTGTGAACACTCATCAAGCCCAGAATATATAAGGTAACATGAATTATCTTAAACAATATTCACTGAAGTTTGGGTATCAGTACACTTGCTTTGGCAGTGGCTCAGAGCATGCATGAGTACATTTAGTGCAGCAATGATGAACAGCAAACAAAGGTATTGAGGAGGATTAAGAATCATTGGCTTTAGAGAGAAAAGAAATTGGAAATATTGAAAAGCTCAGCAAAATAAGGCTAATGTGTATGGATGAAGGAAAGAGAGCAGTAGCAGGACTGGGAGGAACCCCCACAAGTGAGCAAACGTAGTATTCTTTAGGAAGGAAAAGTCAGAAAAGATGGGTGCTGAAGAAAGCATGGGAAGGAGGTCTTGTCAAATACTGCAGTCCTCATAGGAGTCACCTACCCATGATAAGAGCCAGAAAGAAACCTCAAGGTTTCTTTTGCTGAGGTAGAGCAACACTGCGTGGAGAATATAGGCACAAGATGTATCAAGAGAAGTGGAGGTGCTGGACAAAAAAAGCACAACACTTTTAGATTTCTGCTCTGCCCCTGGACTGTTCTCAGTGTGTTGTTGTGAGGAGCTGATGTCTTTATACTGCATGCATTTGGCAGGATGCAAGCATAAATGTTTGGCTTCCAAAAAGAGATACACACTAATTTTGATATAGACATCTAGGATAGACAGTATGAGGTGTGTATTGGTTTTATGTGGACACTAAGGAGACAGCTAAAGGTCCCATTTTTAGATTGTTAAATTTTGATTTGACGAATCCATGTTTAGGAGATCTTATATCTGTCCTATTACATCAGTGTTTATGCCTACAGCCTGTTAACACATCCTTGGGGCATCTCACACAAGGTTTTCAGCTCACACATGGGGTATTTCAGCTCATGAATTTCTTTGAAGTGCCCTTCTCCACAGCTGTCTACAGCATTGAAAAGCTCAAATTAAACGTTGTCTTGAGCCTGGCACAAAGCAAGTGATGGTTCCAGCAAGTAAACTTACACGGGTTCACAAGACTAGGAGGAACCTAGACCAAGCTTATCACTGTTTCTGTACACCCTAAATGCTCTGGGCTCCCAGGTGCTGTGATGCCAGCCCTCCATTTGCTGCACCCCACACCGACTGCTCTTCCTGCAGCAGAAGCCGCCAAGCCCTGTGGTGGAGCACATGAGGAGGGCAGGCAGGAAGAACATCCACTGCACATGGAGCCCTCAGCAAGGAGAGTTTGGTGCATGAAATTACATTATTCCCTAAACATGTGACATAATCATATCAGCATGTACCCCACTGCAACCATCTCATCCGGTTCTTACAGGTCTTAATGCTGCCAGCACTGGAGGCCAGTTTACAGTTGCTGTGATAAACACCTGAGGAAGGACTTGTGATAGAACAGTGGTATTCACTCACCAGAAATGGGAAGGAGACTTGCCCCCTTTTAAACTGTAGTTATTGCTTCACCATTGTCTACCCTATTCTTCCTTGTCAGTTGAATAGGAATTTAAAAGCAGAACTGAATTTTTTTATACATAAACATTTGTGGTAAGCAATGAGCCACAATAGTGTCGCAACCAAAACACAGTTGCTCAACGGCACCTGTTAGTGCAATTACTTTGACACAAAATGTGTTCTTTACTGTTGTCTACAGGGAAAACCAGCAGCAGCCTGTTACCCCGCAGCTCCAGCTGGCAAAAAAAATTTGTTACCTTGATCTTGCATCTTATTGCAGATGAAAATAACAAAATTCCAGTGATTAAACTTGTTTTTCATTTATTGTGAAGTGCACGCTATACCCTGCAACCAGATAACCTTGAGAGACAAGACTAAACCAAGCTGCTAATTTACAGATAAATATTTTCATGGGACATGAGTATATGCATAAGGAAAAGCATACCTGAGGGCATATTTTTCCTTTATTTTTCTCCATGGCTGAATTAGTTCTAGAGAGAAGGCAGAGTCTTAACAACAGTCATCTGTTTCTTTGTATGTTCTCGCAAGCCCTTCCACAGTCCTAAGTGGGGGGAGACTTCAAAGAAGTGGCTAAAGACAAAAGGACAACCATAAAATTAGGATCTGATCAGAAGTTCTGACAAGTTTCTCCTAAAAAACTTGTCCTTGTAGAATGCACAGTGCAGATGTTACCTATATATTTAAGGTTAAGGCTTATTTTAAAGAGGTTTGTGAAAAATAACTGAAGCAAGAAAGAGCATTCCAGGGAGGTCCTAATTCACTGCAGTGGGTCATGTAGTTATGGTAGGAAAGGTGTACAGGACCATAAACTTACAAAAAAGACAATTTTGCATTAGCCAGTGTGGAAGATCAAAAAGAGCCATCTTCTTCGCAGGTCTACAGGGAGCTTGATCCATAGGAACCATGTGAATTTGGGACATTTCCTCACAGTGGGCTATTGGAGCAGACTTTTATATACCTGTGTGCAAGAAGCAATGCAAGGAAATAGTGTGGTAGGCATGGGCTGTCCATCTTCTATGTATTAATGTTGCACAAGTATGAAAATTTGGCTCTGAAGGTGTCTCCACAGTTTTGACACTATTAGAGCCATGTATAGTACCTTACAGTCCATACAGTCATGCTAAAGCAAACTTTAGTGTTGGAATAAAAACACAGAAAAAATTGGGAAGCAAGCAGATGGAAGAATAAAAAATTTCATCTATCTGTGAAATGAAAAAGAATGAAAGAGATGCTGAAGTTATCACGGACAGTTTTCATTATCAAGGTTTGACTTTAGGGTGATGGACCAAATACTGAAAGTCAATATTCAAAATGGGCATGGTTTAAGTGTTCTTCTCATAGGACATGCTCAATGGCCCACAAGATAAGGTCTTATTATATGGATTATGATGCAGTGAGGTCTGCAGAGAAAGGGTTCATCCTACCATTTAACAGAAATGCTGGGGCTGGTACAATTTAGGTTGCATCCCACAAAACCAAGGAAAATAACATGATACCAGTGTGCCGCAACAGATGTAAAGGAGGGTCAAAAGAAATGGCATCTGAGAAGCTTGAAAGTGGCACACAAATCTCTGTTTAAAATCTATTCACAGCAGTGAGTTGCAGACTGGGAAAGGCCTCTAAGCTTGTTAATTTTTCTATTTTTATCTATTCTTCTTACCTTTAAAATTGGAAAAGCGTCTCAAAAAAAAAGAGCAAAATGCAGAAAAAAGGACACCTGAGGGGAAAAGATTGTTCTTTGCAACTTGCAAAGCTAACATTGTCTAACAACAGAAGGGATAAATGTCAAAAAACCCAAAAACATTGTGTACAGTGCTAGCAAAAGGGCATTACTCACAGCCTGATATAAACAAGTAACAACTCCCATCTGGCAACAAAAGTCTTTGCGAAGGGAAATACACTGAAACTCCTGCCGTTGATAACTGAAGCCTGTTATGGGAAGTGTCTGCAGGCTCCAATTGTGATTGCAGCAGAAGGAACGGAAATGACATGCTCATGTCTGAAAAAGCTTGAAGTCTGACAGTATTTGAGGCACTTCAAAAGAGCACACACACAGAAATGAAAAGTGAGTAAAAGTGGACGGTGGGTACTGAGCAGTTCAGCCAGCTGAGCTCTGAGATTGCTCCTTTCCCCTGACTTTTTCATGATGAAACATCCACGTTACCATCAAACCTAATATCCCTTTCAGAGGAGGGAAAAGCAGAACCAGGCAGTGGTGGTTCAAACTGAACAAACATAGGTGAAACACCTTGGAAAAAGAAAGTCAGAAACTAAAAATTATAAGGTTTTTGATAATTTCAGAAAAGAAACTGTCATTCATACAGAGCTTAAGCCACAGCCTACTGAAGCCAAAAAGAGCCTTGCTGTGAGATTCAGTCGGCTTTGGCTCATGTCCATCAGCTAAACACTTTCTCTGGCAAGTCTACAGAGTGATTCAGCCCCAAACTGCTCAGCACAGCCAATTTCAAAAGTCCTATTCATATTCTAAAAAAGGCAACTGGACGTCATTCCACAGTCCCAGTTGCACAATTGTCTCTAAACAGGTGGCAGAAACAACATCCGTCACTGGCCAGAATACCAGAGAAAGTCTGAAGTCTGTGCTAGAGCAAGATTTTACATCTAACACTCATATTATAGAACCAATTTGATATTTTCCATTGAGATTACCCTCTTTAAAGCACTGGTCAAGCTTTTTCTCTTGTCCTTTTTTTTTCCTGATTTCACTCCAGAACGAATATATTCATCTCCTCTTACAGGAAATGACATTAGCATGTGGAACTGATACAGCAAACAGTAGCAGGCATGGTAATATACTTGAGGGGCTTTCCATTATGGCAGGAGGAAAGATTCACAGAAATTAAATTACCATTTTTAGATAAAGGTATTAGTAATAGTATTTTGGATAAAGGAGATTGCAGTACATCTCACAGAACAGGAATTTCTGTGGAAAAAAAAGCAGATATTTTTACAGCTTACCCAGGAAGGATGCAAATCAATAGGCATAAAAATACATTATTTGGCTCGTGTTTCGCAAAAAGCTTTTTAAAAAAATTCTGTTTCCCCACAACTCCCAGGGAATTTAAGGAAAAGAAAGAAATTCATATTTTACCAATCTGATGGGGGAAAGATCAAAAATTAACAGGAAAACATTTAAATATTGACTATTAATATTTCTACAATGACATTTTTAAAATTGAAAGGCTTGTTTGGATGAGGTGCTTATTTCAATATTTTCTCAAATGAAATTTTTATGGTTTCTTTCAAAGGAACATTTTATGCTTTAAAACAATCCAGATGACAATGAAAAGATGTTGAAGAACCCACAAATTTACTAGGTTTTGAATTTAGCTTAAAATTTGAGCAGTTTCTCTTCTGCTGGACTCACATCTCACCTGCCCTCTAGCTTTTCAGATTTGGGCCAATGAACAAAATTATCTGGTTTTTAGACATGTTTGAACAATGACATAGGGTGAGTCTGCAATGTGGTGGCACTGCAAGAGAACAAGCAATTTCTTGGCAAGGGAAAAGCTCTCCTTTGAGAACACCACTGCTGAATTCCCTGTTGCCTTGTGCTTGTTGGAAACATGATCATGCAGGGGCAGTGCCTGTAGCACACCTTCTCTCTCTTAGGGAAGTATTCTTTGGCCATTTGCAGCTGCTGAAAACACTACTGGACAATACATCATCAGGCCCTATGGGTCCACATCGTAAGAAAATACTGGATATTTTCTTATAGCACAAGGCTGTTCTAGAAACCCCTTGATGAGATAAAGCAAATAATAAAACTGACTTTCCAAAGAAATAGAAGGCCAAGTGTTCATCATCAGTGAAGAAAATTTAGCCATGCTTTATGGCATCAAGAAGTTCAGAGAAGCTTTAGTACGAACAGGATTTTGAGTATGGACCAGTCTCCCTACAGACAACTTATTTCCTTTTGTTTTGAACTTAATGTGGGAAGTTTTTTTGTTTGCCTTTTTTTTTTTAAGTTTTGGGTAAATACATAAGAAGGAAATCTCCATTCTGTAGCAAATAATACATGCATGTAAGAACTTGTTGAGGAAGAAGAAATGAAGTGCATTCCTACTGGCATTTCTCAGCTGCAATTTCACTGTTCACATACTTCAAGCAGGAAAATACAAGGATCATATAAGTATTCCGACTGGCACTCTTTGTCATTTCTTACCAAGAAAAGCATCTTGAAGAGCTTGCCCTGTGTTTGATGCAAAAATCCAAAATTCATTGTGTGATAAACATTCATATTTAATAGTTTAATACAAGCCTTTCCAAAGGAAGAGAAAAAAAAACAAACAAAACCAAATCAAAAACCAAACCAAAACCAAACAAATTCCCTCACAAAAAACCACAAACAAACAAACAAACAAACAAACAAAACCCCAAACAGGCAGGGAACATGTCACTCAGCAATGCTCCAAATACTCCCAACTTGAGCTCTGCTACATCTTGGTTAAACTAAAATAATGAGGTAGACCTGGGAATTGCTTCCTGTTTCCATTCCTCTTCCATCCTCTTTGTTTGGCAGGAGAACATGCAAGCAGAAAAATTTCCCCTGGTGAACTGTAACCTGTGTTTGATAGTGAGGCCAAATTATACAACTGAATCAACATACTTTGATCTCTAACTATCACTGTTCTATCTTTTCATCACCCATAACCCATTCAGCTTTCCTCTCCGATTTTCTCCCTTTCCCCTTTAAACACACCCATTTGCAAGCTGCTGTGGAGTGCTGACCCTGTCTTCAAGATCCCCCAACCTGACAAAATCTACATTAACACTGCCAAGGAAGAAGGACAAGGGCAGGTTGTTCAGGTTTGCTTTCCCAGGCAAATCTAGAAGTACAAGAAATTTATAACTGAGAAGTTTAAACACGTTGTAAGAATATAAATATGCTGTATATATATAATGTACTATATATGCTCACGTAATATGTCCTAACAGGAACACTTACAAAATGTTTGGCAAACCACCAAATGGTATTAAAAGGCTGTCTTTCCTCACTCCACACTGTAATGTTTCAGTTCCTTGTTGTTAAATGAAATGAATGCACCAAATAACAAGGGTTGAAAGGGAAAGATGTACTGCAGAGCCTCCCTGTGCAGGAGCTAGGTCTGTAGAAAATTAATATCTGAGTAATAAAATGCTTTGGTTTTTTTAATCAAAGCAGATTATTCATTTTTGCTCCAAAATGAGTGTGTTTTGTGTGTTTTTTTCACAAGTGAGAACTTTTTTTTCCTCTTGAAAATTCAGGGTTTCCTCCTGAAAATCTGGGGAAGATGCACTTCAGGAACCCCTCCAAGCAAATCTAAACACAATGCTTTGGAAATCTTCCCTGATTCCTCTTGCAGTTTACTTTGGCTGATGTGAAAAA
>WEIT01040467.1:80681-102446 GCA_013389985.1 Dryoscopus gambensis | reverse complement strand
TTTTTTTTTGGTTGGTTGGTTGGTTTTTTTAAGGGAAAAATACAGAAAATCCTGTATGCATTTTAAGGAAGTATTTTCTCCTCTGGTATCAAAAGGTTTGAAACATTGGCAAGATGCAGTGTTTCCATAACACAATGAGAAGTGACTCCATATAAAAATACTGATTTACAGATCAAATTTATACATCTTTTGCTTTACAAATATGGAATTGCAAGGCAAAACAAATGTGTTATGTATGTAAGGTGACTTTTTCTAAGGAAATATTTATGTGTTTAGGAGACGCTAAATTTATGTTACTGTAAAACAGATCACTTAAATATCTCCTCACCATTACAGCAAAAAACATATTTGTTTGGGTTTTTTACATAAAATACACACTTTTTATATGAGGAAAAGTTGCAAAGGGGCATAACAAGCATGGGTTTATGTTAAAAGACAAAACAGCAAACATGTAGTATAATATTTGTCAAGACAAAGCAAACCAATGAATATTTTTTCTATTGTTAGAATTTCACAAGTTAGCTGAAAATTCAGAGTTAATGAGTCTAAAAAGAAATGAAACTGAAAGAGGTTGCTCTTTAGCAAGGACAACTTAGTTTGACAGTGTTAAATAGATAGCTGGGATCTGCTGGGAATACATACCTTGGTTTCATCTGATTGACCTCATATCATTGCTACGGTGCATAACTACACCTGACAGGTCATTGATTGTCAGTGTGTATAGCAGATCCTTGGGGAAATAACTTGGCAGAGAGCAGCTTCCCGTGTTTTTCACATTCACACAGCAAAAATTCAAGTCCCTACTCCAGTATTCACCACATATAGAGAAGAAAGAAAAACAATGCCCTTACAAAAGGCTTTATAAATGACAAAGATGGTTAGCAACTGCCTCACATGTCAATTAACAGATTTCAAGCTCAAATTACAAATATGACAGAATAATATTGATTTCAAATTTCAGAATGGGAAAAGCAATACATTTTTTCTGTCTTCAGTCCAGCTTTCACTGCACAACTCAAATAACTTTAACACTTTTCATGTTCAGTCCTACTTGATAATTTTGCCACAAGTATGCAGCGCACACACACGTGCACAATAAAAAACCCCACAGATTAGAATGCTGTTTATTCTGCTGCCACAAAAGCAATTTTACTCTACTTTGTGTGACCAAATGTACCATAATGTTTTCATCACCAAGTTAAAGAGAGTATGTCTAATGGCTTATACAGTCCTACTACACAAGAACCCTATTCAAACATTTGCTCAAGTCATGCATGGCTTTAGTCACATGCATAATAGCCTACAGACAAAAGACACAAGAGACAAGGAGGGCTTTATGTATCAAACTGAAAGTAGTATTTCCCTGCGCTGATGCTATGTAAACATCAGAGATCTGCAGGATATCATATTAACATGATTTTTTATCAGAGAAAAAGAAAGATAAATCAATGCCTATAACTACAGTACCTATGTCTGGAAAGAACGAACATACATTCAAAAATGATAATGAGAAAATTAGATGTCAACAAAAAAAAAAACACAAAAAAACCCAACAACAAACCAAACCAATGCATGTTTACAGTAAACTAAACTATATTACTTAATATAGATTAATCAAAAAGCCTTTTTGTCAGGATATAAAAGAGCCATCCTTTGGGGGTTTTATCAGCTAGATGGACATGCTCAAAAATTCAGGAAGAGATATAAATAGGTTAAAAAATCTTTATGTGTTAAGAGTGTTCACTGATAGCCTACTCCAGTGCCCAATGCCTGCACAGAGCCTTGCACATTAACATGGGGCTGCTGCTCTGCAGTCAACACCACCCATAGGGTGTCACGCCAAGAGACAAGGGTAGGCAGAGGGAAAGTGTTGGGCAAAATCATCAATTAATATAAACTGACAGGACAACCCCTCCCCCACCCCTCACCTTCAGAGCAGCCAAAGCTGCACTTCACAGGAGCAAACAAATACAACTACTAAACTATGAGCGAAATCAGAGCAGCCTGATCACACTCATGGGCCAGACATACAACTCTTCTATGAATCTGGTCAGTCAGCAGAATTTTCTCAAATCTCTGTAACACAGGACTGGCTTCGAGATAAACTATACCATTTTCCAAGCAAAAACCAAAGGACCCATAAGGGATCCTATGGATCAAGTTCTTATTTCCAGCAAGATAGCGAAATGTACCTCTTCTACATGGTTCAACTATTTAAGAATGCCAATAAAATTAAATATTTAGAAAAGTTCAATCTTTGAATCTCTTTAATAGAAAATCTTGCCTTATAATACGCGTTTCATATAAACAGAACACATCTGTAGCATTTCCATCTGTACATTCTGCTGTATGTTATGAATGGGATCAGTATCAATATTCCCATTTTTGAATGAAAATCAGGATATAAGAAAAAGTGAAAGTGAACTAGCCCCAGTCAGTCACCTGAAAATGAACCAAATGTTTTCTAGAAAACAAAAATTTCTGAGTCTATGTATCAAATCTACAAGAATGTGCTATCTTGCTTAATACCATACTGGGACTCCATCTGACAAAGACCTCACTATGGCTAAGAGTTGCATAATTCTATAAATAAGTGTGAAATGGAAGTTCATTCCACAATGGAAAAAAAATTTAATTTATAGTTACAGAAACTTTGATGGTAATGGTTTACTTTTGCTAAAATATTGAGGAAGAAATGATTGCTCAGGTCAAGAATAAAATTTTTAGTCAAAAGGAATAAGAGGGCTGCCTAAAATTACTTTTTTAGTTTGAATCCCCATGTACAGTGTATTTCCCAATTAATATTTCATACTCAGACAGTATCACACAGCCCAAAAAGACAGACTGGTGATGTGAGGTTAATGGAAGAACTGTTTTGGTGTATTTATACCTGGTGTTCTAGTGGCCCACAGTGTCAGGAGGACTGAATTTCCGAGGTGATGTTTGTCAAGTATTCTTCCAAATGTTAATGCCAGGTGATCTTATTCACTGCATGGTAATGAGAGGTCAACAAAATCCTTCCTCCAAAAAGAAAAACTCAAATAAGCAACAAAACACACCGAAAAGCCATAAGGCCTTGTCGGGCAGACTGCAGGACGATGCACCCCTGGGAGGAAGCAGAGCTGCTGATGTGGCAGTTAGATACAGGCACTGCCCTTTGCCGAGTGTTTTGCAGGATAGTTATCTGGCTGCTGCACGCACTGATACACCCACAGCCGTGGGAGCACAGCTATTCCTACACAATACATATTTTGCTGCTCATATCTTGTACATAAGGCTACAAAACCCAAGCCTTGTTAGGAGACTATCTCTGTTTGCCACTACATGTAGCGTGCTGTCAACATATTTTTTCAGACAGTGTGCACCAACATTTCTCAAATTAAAGAAAAATCTTAACACATGTGAAATGGCAGTACCTACAGATTAACTATACCCTCAGGAATTTAAAATATTAGAAAAGATTGAGCAACAGTTGCCTGTGATTTCAAATAATTACTGCTCCCATCCTGAGACTCACCTTAGAGATGGGTTTAATCTCACATCAGAGCCACAAAGAAAACCTGACGCTCCCCAGTGCCTGCCCTACCCATAGGCTTTTTTTTTTTCCCTATTTCTAATTGGGAACAGTTGATCAGTGGTGCCCTGGCCAGGTAGCAGGAATAGATATGAAGCAAAGGAAGGAAACTTTGACAGAATTCCAGATTTCTACTCTTTTGTACTGTGTCAGTTTGAGTAGAGGTTATACCATGTGTAGACCTGAATCCTAACTCATTTATCAGGAGCGACCCTTGGATGAGCCTCACACCACCATTTGCAGGATATAAGCCTATTTAGAGTGTTTGAACAAGGCAAATGGAAGTGTGTTAAGGCTTGAAATTAAGGTTTTGACCTTGGCTTAAGATTTGTGACAACATATGCAGATACACCAGGCAGCTCCTTTATTTACCACCATACAAGCTGTGCAGGTGTATTTACCTTAAGATCGCTCTTTCAGTACTGACAGAAACAAATCTCTTATGAGTAAGGGAAATTTCCCATAGTTTTTTAACATTAAGCTCTAAAGAGTGAAAATAAAGTCTCTTAAAGCCAGCAAAGAAATTATCATAAGCTTTACTGAAATGATCTTCAGGTTATAAGAACTATGAGGTACAAGAAAGAGTTTTTTATTTCCTTAAGGGACTTCGAGAAAATAATGAGAATGCAGGTAAAATACAACTGAGGTTTTGTTGTTGAGATTTCTTTTCCCCTCTTTGTTTGCAAAAGAAACAATAAACCACTTAAAAACATCTTCCAGAGATAAAACACTTTTGCAAATTTGGATTAAATTGAGTGAATGAATTTGACAGGTGGAAAAGAGGGGGAAAATCAGAAACACAGAAACCTTTGCTTTCTATATTTGCTCGTCAAACCATGTAGGCTTCTGATTGTAGGATGTTTTCATTCAAAATGCAGCTAAAGCTTTTTACAAGCAGCAAGAATTTTAATGGATTTTGCTTTTGAGCAATTTGAACAACTTTTTTCCATTGTGTGGTTTGATCCCTAAATATATAATTTCCATGCTCTGATTCTTTAGATTATCTATTATGACATAAGATGTATGTAACTCTGAGTAACCAGCAAATTCATCTTTACTGTGAACCTAAGGCAGGAGCAGAATGCACAAGCTGGTTGCTCTCTCTGGCGTTCCCACCTCTTTCAGAGGTTCCTCACTGCTACCCAAAAGCTGTGCAAAACTCTAAAGCCGTGCATAGAAGGAGCATTCTGATGAGCCTGGGCTTTCTGGTGATGTAAATCTGGTGTAATACTTGTGGTGTTGCTCCCAAGGCACATTTCTGTGGAAAGAGCCAGAAAAAGGCGTAGGATCATGGCTTCTAAGAGGACAAAGCTGCTTCTTTCACCATCAAGATGGCAGTGCACAAGCTTTCAGGCCCCTAAAGTCCATTTAGTCAAGCACGTCAAACTCTTTCAGTATTACAGTTATAATGCAATTTTTATTTGTAAGTGGCTACTTTCACCATTACAGCAGCAGGACAAAGACAGACACCAATATAGGCAAAGACATTTTGTATCCAGGACCATCGACAGGACAGGATGTCCAGGACCTTTAGCTTCAGGTCCTTTTCCTTCACTGTCTTGCAGGAAGGATTTCATATAGCTTCTTTCACATCAAAAATTGATGAAAATCTCTATAGGTCTTTTATTTAAAAAAAATAATAAAAAGCAATATTTCTGACAAAGAAAAAATAAGGTAATTCTGAACCACCAAAAGGCCTGAACATAATGCTACCATTAAGCCAAAATGCAGCTGTAAGCTTCCAAAATTAACTGCTTCCCAATCATAACAGTAAAATGCAGGGAAAACCATCCTATGTTTATTATGCAGTACCTGCATGTCTGAACACAAGGATCACTTCCATGGATCTGACTGACTCACAAAAATGCCCAGGTTACAAGAAATTAGGTTTGTTTAAAAATGATTGACAGAGTATGAAAACATGGCCACTACAGCTAAAGAACAAAAGTTCCTTGTTCATTTAGGCTTCTTGTCTGAACTTGTGTTTAAGCAAAAAGAAATTAGATGAGTTCTGTAACTGTTTAAGTAAGAAACACACCCAGTTAGACAGCTGCATAACCTGTGTTCTTCTCTTGTCCCCTACAGCACATCATACTACCATATTCTGGTCAACTATGCAAAGTGCTGCTGCTTTTCAATCCCATCTACTGAGCTTTTATGCTCCTTGCTTGGAGGACCCTCTCCTCCTAGAAGGTAGAGTACAATCTGAGTTTTCATGTCTAGTCACTGGTGTACTTACGAAAATAAAACACAAGAGCAATCAAACTTCTGCCTTTCAATACTGTGGTCCATCCTGAAATACGGTACTTAACATAGAGACAGCTCAAAGCCACGAGGAATCTGCTGCAGGTAACTAATTTCCCACTATGAAGTGGCAACAGATGCTCTGCACTTCTGAAATGTATTTGGGACTCTAATACGTGTTTAAACATGCATTGAAACATTTGTTCCTTTTAGTCATTCAGTCACTTTTCTGATATAAACTCTGGGTATGTTTTTGTTTCCTTTTTCTATTTACCTTATCCTCTATCCAATAAACCATGAGCTCAAAATGATAACATAACCTAAGCAGAGAACAGGCATAAAAGCAACGAAAATATTATTTTTGAAAGGTCACAATTTCAATAGTATAAAAAAGCAGTAAAAACACCTTTGCCTTTCAAGATTCTTTAAGAACCTCTCCCCTTCCTCCAGCCTCTTTTACCAGTTCAGGCTTCATTTTCAGTGCTTCTGTATACTTCTTTATGTCTCCCAGAGTTTTCTTACATTTCTTCACTTTCATAGTAATAGAAGAGTTGAGTACACTCAGAAAAGTGGAATAAGACCAAGTCTTTGAAAGGGCATTGTTTATTGGTACATACAGATCGCTTAATCATGCAAGTCTTTTAAAGAATCAGAGCTTAAACCAATTTAGCCTTGAAAACAAAAGAAGAGTCTCTAAAAGTGTATGAAAAACTGATAGTATAGGAAGGAGGGTCCTTCCTCTCTAAGAAAAGGCTGATACCTAAATACTCTTACGGAATATTTATGAGGGGTTTTTCTTCTTTTTTGTCAGGACAGCTGCGTAAGGCAGAGCTTGGGAAGAAAGTACAAAAAAGCCTGCATACCTTTACTGAACCTTATACCCATATGCAAAGAATGACTAACTACACAGCATGCTATGGCCAGTTAGCATTCAAGGAATGCAAAGAAAATGAGAAAATGGCCAAAATATAGAAGCTTAGATATTTGTAAACTCAGTCTAAGGACAAAAAAAAAAAAAATTAATATGTTAATAATTTTTCTATTGTTTCAACCGCTCAATATATCCAGGCCTCCAAATTTCATACAGATTTTCAAATAGAAAACTTACTAACTTATGTTTAACTTAGATATATTTTCCAGAAAGTCACATGGCCTTGATATGCAGCCATCAGGAAATGGGGGTTTGATTCCTTCGGTGGGCTGCTCAAAGGATTGAACTCCTTGGGAAAAATGTCTCTCCTACTTCCCAAAAACACCTCGATTCAGGCTTTTCCCAAACTTTTCATTATCTCCTTTCCATAAGGCCTTAGGATCCTTCATCATCCAGTACTTGATGCTGGGAAGGTTCTTTCAGGCTGTTAAGTGTCTTCTCAGACCTGTCCTTTTGATATGCTAACCAGGGTAGAGAGCTCTTTCAACCCTGATGTCACTCTGGTGGCACTGCTCAGCCCTCTCCCCAGTTTCTGAAGTCCTTACACCGACACCAACACAAGAAGCAGTTTCCCAGTATCCGTCATGTCACATTTCAGAATAAAATCACACCTTTCCTTTACCCAATTCTTATAGACCCAAGGGTCTCACTTTCTGCCCTACCATTGTGTTGTTAGCTGCCACTCTTGCTCATCTGCCAAGCTGCAAATTCATCCCAGCCACTGCACACAGTTTCCCATTGCCTAGACAGAGGACCTGTATTTCTTACTCCTAAGTGACTCTGAATATGTTTCAATAAGGTCAAATCTAACATAAACAGACTGCTTATAAGCACTATAGACCACTCAGTATCAGCACTTTATTGCCCTTGTTTGTGTTCCTCTAAATGGTGGCACACAGGCATTTTAAGAGCAGAGATTTTATATGAACTTTCAAAACACTACTGAAAATCCTTAACAGCACTTTTACAGTGCTGGTCCCTGTAGAACCTGACTGGAAGAATTTCCATTTAGTGATGAGTCTCCATTGACAGTCTTTCTGAGAACAGGCAGTTCTGCGCCATTTATTGTGTTCCATGATACATTACACAGTTCTTAACAAAGATATTAAGACTGGAAAAAATATCCAAACAAATGAAAATTCTGTATGTTAGAGCACCAAGGGACAAATGCTCTTCTTTCTGAAATCAAGTAGAGCCTGGGAATGTTTTTTGTTGAGAGCAAGACCAGACACGATCTAAAAAAATTAAACCACAACTCACTCCTACATTGCCACACTGACAGAGGAAATTAATTTGTAGCAATCAACATCTTTCCCCCTAATCCAAGGTAACAATAATGTGTGTGATCTATGTAAAATATTTGCAATCTGAATATTTATTAAATATATAAATATATATCAAAATATTGGCTGAATCTAATCTGAACAAAAATCTACATAACATGAATGACATTAGTCAGCTGAGAAGGTTTTTAGTGGATTTAACTAAAACAACCATTAGCATTCAGAGGTATAGACAAAAAGGCAAGTCTGAATAGCAACTTACTTTGAAAAACCAAACTAAGCAAAAGAAATTGAGCTGCAATTATTTATTTATAATACTTTATGTGGGATAAATTCATTCCATGACCATACCAAGAGATCATCATGCAAAAACTGTGATATTCAGTTGAAAGGTGATGTTTAAATATCATTGTGCAATAAAATACACAGCACAAGATAAAAACAAAGAGACTCCCTCCTACCTTTTAAAGCAAACACAAGTAAAAATCTAATGAGAAACAATGAGAGTCCAAGGGCTCCTGTGCTCCTGTGAAGATGAGCCCACTGCCTGGCCCTTCTCACCATCACTCATCTTGGAAGCTCTAGCTGAACAGGCAAACAGGAGTAGGAGGCAGCTTTATTTACAACACATTCAGTGAAAGATAAGGTGGAGCTCAGTGCACCACCGAAAACAGGGAATGTCTAAGATGCTATCCACTGCTCTCTGCTCCTCTAGTGACCCTGGCTACTCTTCCCTGTAATGGCCAAGCATCTTGCAAGCCATGAGAAAGCCCTGTTTCACATGCCAATTCGACATGAACCTCCCCCTTGTTTCATGGAGCAAAAAGAAAACAAACACTTTCTAGTGTGCTAGCAGTCTTTAAAAGTAAGAGAAGAGGGCAGCCACTGTTGTTTCCAAAATTTATTTCATATTTCATAATGATGATTTTAGAGTTGCCCTGGCTCCTTAGCTGCCCTTCTGAACTTTAGAGCCCCAAAGCTTGGCAGCAGCATACTCCTCATGCGCAAAAATGGACGTGAGAGAAGACAAAGATAGCAATAATCTGGAACTATGTAAGAAAAGTCAGTTTTAATCTTATTCTGACTCTTCATGGTTAACTGCTGATACCTCCATCAGCAGGTTACAAAAAAAAAGTAAACAAGTATGCAATCTCTAGCTACTACACAAAAGTAGTAGCATTTAAGTCCCTTAAGATCCTCCAAGAAACCAGCAGTAGTACTGGAAATGGCAGACACAATCTTTGTATGACTGCAGAGAACTACAGGCAGCATCTCTCACCCAGTGGGGTTTGACTCAAGAAAACAATTGTGTTAAACTGTCAGGAGAGACCCTTCCCCAGGCACTTTCCAGGATGCAGTGAGCATACATCTCACACACTTTGGTAGCCACTATCACACAATGCTTTTCAATTCCTCTGGGCTTGCAATGCCACCGAGTCCCTTGTCCTACCCCATGAATCTTCAAACTGTTTATTGCCAGCCTGATACTCCTGTCACAACCCCACACAACTGAACGGAGGGTTCAATTTATCTGACGGAGCTATAGCTCCAACAGTCACTACCCTTGAGCAGGGGCCCAGCTGAATTCCATGTACACAACACAGGACTGCTGCCTGCCAGCTGGAATAAAAAGAAGACACTCCAGTGTGCTTTACATGTAAAGTCAGTGTAGCTAATACAAAAAAAAGAAAAAGAAACAAACAAACAAACAAACAAAACAAAACATCAACAAAAAAAAAAAAAAAAAACCAACCAGGAGTGTGTTTAAGTCCTATGGGAGTACTCTTTTCGCAAGGAAGCTGTACATAAAATGTCCAGTGAGTTTAACTTGATTAGCAATTAACTTTAACATCAATCCAAAGTTAATCCAATAATTTGTTAACTTTGAAGCCAAACAGCAGAATATGGCCTCTTGTGTTTGGTAAGTGACTTTTTAAAGCCAAAAGAACCATGAGATGAGGACTAAAATAAATACTTATTTCTTCCCTACATCAAGCAGATAATACATATATGTCAGAGCATAGTACAATATCCCCTGGCAAAAGTGTGCATGCCCACAGTCACACAGCACAGGAAGATGCCATGGGGTGAGCCAAACCCTGCAACTTCTCAGAAATAAATTTCCACTGTTCCAACTACTCGGGAACATGTTCCCGAAATTCAGGAAACACACTGCTAATTATTTCCTCCAAGGTACTGCAGTTCCAGTGCGTTTCAAAATGAACATGTGAGCAGAGTTAGTTATTCTTCACTTGGGGCATTAGGAGTCAGTAAAATAGGTACAGGTATCTTAATCAATATTCTACAAGTTAAAGTACATTACATGTAGGACCATTCAGAAGGAGAGGGTGAGACTTGCCTAATGAGAGACAGTCAGTGATATCTCAGCAAGCTCTCACTCACTTCATATGAAGAGAACCCAGTGCTCACTCTAGAGTGCATCCCTTCTAGCCTGGGACACTGAAATCTGTTTGAGGATTTTCCTATGAAGGGTCTGTTTCTTCTCTTCATCAGCCACCAGAAGAGTCTAGGGAACCGGTCCCAGACTCAGGCATGGAAATTACTGGAGAGATTAATATTGTGAGAGAGGAGACAACCGGCCAGGGAGCTGGATGCTGAGCACTAATAAGGGAGGTGAAAAGCCTCTCTGAAAGTATTTTCTTCACCTATGGATCACTCTCTCCAACTCCTGATAAAAACCAACCAAATTAATGTCAACTCAAACGGCACCTATGTCACAGATAGTTCATAAAGGGGTGTTGGTTCATGGTTCAAGCATTTTGCAATGACATTTAACATGTCCTAACTTTAGATTTTCATTTGTCTTTCCACCCTCCAGTTTCTCCTGTTCCCTCCTCTCACTGCTGTTTCTCCAAAGGGAAGAAGATCAGATAAAAAAACGTATGTATAAGAATTCTCACCGCACTTCCACAGAGAAAGACACAGGGCTTTCTTGCCTTTGGTTGTGCCCACCACTTTTTGACATAAATATTTTGCAATAATAATTGCTTAACCATATCATAGTAATTGCAGAAACTTCTCACACATTTTATGCCATTCCAGTATCTTCTTTCATAGCAATAATTTACGTTCTTGTATACTTGCATGGGTGAACCTCTACATACATGCAGCTTGTAAGTGACTGAACTGTTAAATATTTTAAGTAATGTGACCACTCTTGAAAAGGGAAGGTGGTGTGCAGACCCACCATGGGAACAGCCACTCAGCCACAATTACCTGCCTCTGAATATTTTCCACTGAAAAGGGCTCTTTCTTTAGGAATCATTAGCCAAAAAGGTCTTTTTGTAGTTTATATTATACCCTACCACCACCACCTCCAGAATAACTGCCTCCTACACCAGTGCAGCTGCCCTGGCTGCTGCCTGTATGTATCTGCAACACGGGCAGGATCCACACTGCCCACAGCTACGTCTGGAAAGCAGGCTGCAGAGAAAACAATCACTTGGGAACCTAATTCCAGCAAATCAGCACTGCCATTTATCTTGGACTTGAGCAATATATGTAACAGTGGAGGCAGTCAAACGCATACCGAACTCAAGGACCATGAGGATGAAGGATAGGTTTAACCACTGAGTAGTGAATGTGCAAAGGCAGCTCCCCAAAGCAGTGCTACCTCGCAAGCAGGTAACATGAACACTGCGGAGAGGCGCCCCATGTTCCCACAGGTGTCCTAAAAGCTGCTCTACAGCGCTTGCAAGGTTTCTAGCAAGCACAGTCCACATGCAAAATTTGCCAGGCTTCTTAGCACAGGAGCCTGGGGCAATGAGAGAATAAATGGAAAATTTCAAATGCACACAAGAAAGAGGTAAGCTAAAACTGAGAGCTTGTTGGGTGTTTTTTCCCCTGTAAATTCCCTCATTTGTCCTCAAGGACAGCATATATACTTGTACAGTGCAGCCCATGTGATCAGACACTCTCTCAAGAACTATAAACAGTGTAGCTATGAATCATTATTAGGCTGGAATTGCATTCAGCTCTTTCCCACTGACTCACCATATGGATAATTTGTCTGGTCTTTCACCTTCCCCACTTCTCTCCCTCCCCCACAGATCATACATGACCCT
Source organism: Dryoscopus gambensis (assembly GCA_013389985.1). Classification (NCBI taxonomy): domain Eukaryota; kingdom Metazoa; phylum Chordata; class Aves; order Passeriformes; family Malaconotidae; genus Dryoscopus; species Dryoscopus gambensis. The sequence continues at coordinate 90,329 of WEIT01040467.1, read as the reverse complement.
TTCCTGAAGTCCCAGCTCGGGAGCGTTTGCTTGGCACATGCCAGCTCTCGCAGGCAGGTGACAGGAGCGGCTCCCACGTGCAGGTGCTGAGCTCATCCCCTTCCAACACCCGCAGCCGTCCGCCGGCGGCTGCCAGCTCCCCAGCACAGGGCTCCCACCGCGCCTCAGGCATGCCAGGCTGACGTGGCACAAGTCTAGCGACCCTAACAACTTAGCTCATCTTGAGCAGGAGTCAGAAAAGCCATTTCTGCCACCCCAACCTACCAGAACTGTAATTTCTCACAAAGTGGAGGAAGAAGTGGGTTTGGATAGTTACACATCTTAACCCACTGCAGCTAGGTCAGACCGAGCAATACATCAGATGTCAAAGCTTTCATCTTTTATTTAAAAGAGAAAGGTAAAGCCAGTCCCTAGCCTTCGCAGTCGTAGAAAAAAATGTGTTGAAGTTATGACTTCCAAATCTTCAAAGGCGGATCGTAAATAAAAGTGCTGACATTTATTGCTTTTAAGCAAATCACATACTGGAGTGTGACTCATGAACATTGGAACTGGCAAGCACCGAGGCAATCATGTTGAGAATGAGATCATGATGCAGTAGGTGTGCAGCATTCTCTTTTCAGCCTATTCACTATCTCTATTCTACAGTAATAAAGGAGAAAGTTTCTTTTCAGTCAATAATAAAGACCTTAATGTGCCTTCCAATGCCTATGGAAATAATAAAAGTACATTTCTGCTTCACTAAGAAAGCTTTTGACACATACTTGATCTCATAAAATACTGAAGGGCATATGACATATTCACATGAATAAGTCAAAAGGCTCCATGGTACTAATACCAATAAAATTAGGAATGTGCAGAGGCTGAAGTCTTACATTTTAAAACACTGGAACTCCAATCTTCATTTTATTGTTTGTAAACTGCTTGCAAAGGGATGTTCTTGTAGAGAGGAGGGTGTAACAAAAGGGGCAAGAAAAAGAAATTACATATCTGTACTGCAGAATTAGTCATGGGGTTACATCAGTTTAATAGGAGACATTTTGTACACATATCAGGCTGGTTTGGAATTAACTTCAACTTCAGTAAACTCTATGAATAGTGATTTCAAATATGAGTGACATGCACTTATTTTTCTACTGAATAACTGCAGAAACTATCACTTTCAGTGTTTAGAGCCAGGGTTCTGCTGTTCACGATGCAGGGCTTGTCAATTCTGCAAGCAACAAGCTTTGAAGATAGTCACAGGAACATTTGGATAAACAGTCAAGCAGATATATTTGTTCAGCTGTCCCCTCTAAAAAGTACTTACATATTTGCAACATGTTTTTCCTCAATTATATTGCAAAAGCCTCACCTATGTTAAATGTATCCAGACAACAAAAAAAAGTATGATAAATACCATCAGAATTTAGAGTCTGGTACCTTCATCACACAGAAACAGGTCCTTTACAAACATTGAACTAAATTTATCATTTTCTTAAATGTCATCATGATTCAGGCTGATACTGCCATTTCCCCTGCCTTCTTTTTCCCCTACTGATCCACAAACAGAATGACCTCACGCTGCCTGCAAGCGAGGGAGTTAGACAATAGGCTACAAATGACAAAGGAAGCAGGAAGGTAGGGGTTAAAAACGAAATCATTATAACAAAGGCAACATCTAGAGGTGGAACTGCAAAGTTGGTTAATATCACTAGTATAACTTTATAGCATTAGATGTACCACACGAGCACCTTGGTTTTATTTTGTAGTTAGGATATAGAGTTTCTCACATCTGTAAACAAATGTCTAACTGACACACTACAGAATGTAGTGAAGCAACTGTTCTGGTGCACCCATCTAGAGAAGGGTGCTGGGCTCAACCAAAAAGGACCTTTTTAGTTAGACTGTTCAACCAACTGCTTACCAGAAACCAGAGAATCTCTCTCCTATGTTACAAACTATTGGCACGAATATACAAAGTAAAAAAGTGTCTTAGCGTTATTTCCTGTCCGCCGGGTATCACACTGATTAAACTGTTGCAAACATTCCTTTAGACAACTAAAATTTGTTAGAACACAGAAAATCCTAAAAATCTACTCAGCTGAGTAGCAGATTGAGTCAAGCTGCAAATTCACACACAGAAAAATTAAAGAGAAAAATGAGAACACATGTTCCTGTTAATACTAATGTCTTAAGGCATAAAAAGTGAATAGGGAGGATAATTTTCCCCCATCTATGCAAAATTACAACCTTCAGAACACCTGCAGTGACTTGAATTAAATCACAGCCAGCAGGGACTTCAGGATGACCCCCCAAAAAATACTCTAATAATTAAATGTGCGCGTATATATACATTTATACAAGAAATTTACATATATACCCCTGTATACATACAAATAAAACTTTGTTTAAACTTCAGTGCAGAGAAGGAATGTTGTCTTTCAATATTCTTTTTAACATACAAGAAACTCATTAACTTGTACCCAGCAAAACTACAAACCCACCAATTATTACATATTCTTACATTACAAAAAGCAATAATTGAACTTTATAGAACATAGGAAAGCAAGGGCACACTGTTGGAAATTCTTAATTGCAGCCAATGTCATCAGATGACACCACTGGTACTAGAAATCTGTCTTTAAGCTGATCAGTGAGTTAGAAATGTACCCAAGCCTTAGCTCCATGTTAGAGCCCCTTAGGTAAGCGTTGCTGCCTGGAACCATCCCCTGGCAGCATCCCCAGCCCTGACACTGTCCTTGGGCAGTCCAGACACTGCTGCTCTTTGCATACATTCAAGGCTGCTCCAAGAAGACTGAAGTTCTCCTCCTTTGCATCCTTACCATGCTAGCAGGTTCATGTTTATCATTTTATTCAGTTATATAATAATCAGCACGTAGAACAACCACACCGGATTTTACAATGCCCCAGAGAACCTGAAAGCTAGAGGCTGTTTCCTGATATCTAAAAGGTGAGAGCTACACCTCTCAAGAAAACATTAGAAGGCTGTTGTAAGCCATGATGAGACACTGAGCAGCTGATCACAGGGATCACTTCCCTCTGCAAAAACATAATCAACATTCCCTCAGTCTGGGATTCTTCTCATCCAGTGCCATCCTATTTCCCTTCCTCGTATGTTGTCACCGGTCACCTTCAGTAAAGAAAACCTGGAAACCTGAAGATGCAGCATTTTACTTGTTTTCCTTAGTTGCAAGTCATTTCTCCTTGCCAGCTTTGCAGTCACAGAATTGCAAATATGACAAGGGCAAACATCTGCTGTCAGGCATACAGCATTACTGCTTGTGTGGATTTCTTTCCAGCATCTGGGAGGAAATGCTCCTTTTTGTTTAGACAAAAATATCAAATGGTTAGGAAATAAGGAGTTAGGAAAAGCTATTTACAAGGTTCACGCTTGAGAAACACAAGAGCACACACTTAGCCACTAAGAAAATTCCACTAGACATGAAGTTAACAACAATTTAGATCTGTTCCTTTATGGTAAGTCAGCCATTTTACTGTTGACCTACTTTGTATCAGCAATAATCTGTCACAGTGCATTCTCCAACTGCTACTGAAAGAAAGGTTGAAACCATACATTAAGAACATAGTGTCAAAGCAACTGATGTTAATTATACCCCACAATTCCTATGTTGATGAAATTGTCACTGCTAACTATTAATACAGCATTTATTGTCTAAGCCCAGCTTGCTCTACCAACCCCTGAAAGCCACTGAATTAACATCCTGCTTCTCAATGTTCACACTGGAATGTAAATCTGAAACGTGTAAAAATAACCTCTGCTATTACACCAAGAATGTGTAAATACACATTCCTTTTTGGGAGAACTATTTATCTCCAGTCTATACATGTTTCACTGTTTAAACTAAAAACAGCTTTAATGTTCTTCAGTCAAGTGGCAGCTTTTGCCAGTATAAACTATTTTCCCTTAAAATTATGGCATTAAGTAGAGGAAACTTCATAAAATGTAAAGTACTACTTGATTTATGGAAATTCAGAAATAAGCTTTACATAGACAAACACAAAAAAAAAAGCCGCAATGTTCTTTGTTGTATTCATTGCTAACCTGCACAATAACAAGAGATCATATTCTCCCAGCATAAACAAACAAGGTTAATTAGAAGGACACCTTATGTGTATTGAGTGTTCATGTTCCACGACATCTGCTTAATTTGGTGACAGGAATGTTTACAAGCATCAGCACAAACCAAGCACTCCAGGAGCACTAACTGGATTCTTTATGGTTTGCACATCAGTAAACTGTTCTGTAAGGTTCTACTGCTGCAGTACAGTTTCCCCTGCTTCTAAATCTCTCTCAAGCTTTCCTTTACACATTTAAATTGAAGGCAGTCAAAAACATACAGGCTTAACAATATTTAGCCTTCAAAATTGTCATCTCTGAGCTACGGCATGAGACATACAACTTGGTATGATCCAACAAGACTCATTTTGGGATGAATACAAGACTTTTTTATCCTATGAACTGATCCAATATGAGATACAACAAAAGTATAAGCCAGTGATGGTATTCTCACATGAGAAAAGTCCCTCATGTTATTTCCAAATTCTCATGTAGATTGATAGAACAAACCAATATTAAGAAAATCCCATGGCATAATGAGGCCTGTCATATACAGATCTACCTGAAAATCTTTGCAGAGTCAGCAGAAAAAAAATCAGCATTATTAGCAATTGAATGAGAATCCTCACATCTCTATTCAAGCCTAAGAATGACACTAAGATCTACAGGAAGAAAAAAATTATGGCCCAAATGGCTGCTTAAACCAGATGTACATCTCCAGAACAAGCAGGAAAAAAACACGACTGCAAAGAGAACAGAACAACAGAGCTTCTTACGTGTAATAGGGATACATGTAATACAACTCTCTATAGGAGGGGCATCATTACCAAACATAAAATACAGAAGTAGTATTGAATGGTAAGATACCACACAGTACCACAGTGGGAGAACATGCTATCAGAAAAAAAACAAAAAACATTTGCTCACCTGGCATAAACTAGAAAGCAACTGTACACTGTATAAAAAGATATTCACTGAATGGTCAACAAGTCTGAGCAGACTGGTCCGTCATTCTGAGAAGAGCTGTAACATTAGAGCTGCATACAGCTGGGACTGCGCTCGGAACACCAACACAACAACAGGATTATTCAGTGCTCCTCAAGGAAAGTCAGCTAATTTAACTAACGTGCACTGGGCAAGCAGGTCTTGAATGTGTTCTCATCACTAACATTTGCATTAAAATAACAGCGTTGCTGGTTTCATAATGGCACCTTATATGAAATTCAAAAGTGACAAGCATTTAGCTTAGTGTGCTGTTTGTTCTACCTGCAGCAAAACACAGGACTGGCAACAGCCTCCTCTGACAGACATACTCCACTTCTCTCAGGAGTCCTTATGCCCTGCTGCCACAGCATGATAAGTACTTTTAAAATCAGACAAGGGCACATTGTGTGCACATTGGGATATATTTAAATCCAGCTGGAATAAATCCCAGCAACTCTGAGGACATGGGTTGTACCAATTACTAGTTACAGCTGCAGTTAAAAATTATGCCATGAATGAAAGCACCTTATCGTAAAAGGACTAAAATGTTAACCATCTAAGGGAGCAGGCTCACTCTTGGTTCACTGTCACATGCCAGCCTCACAGATGGAACACTTGCTGCCTCACAAAGCTATGCTTAATTTACCAAAAAGAAAGTACTGACAGCTGATGCTTTCATAATGTGCATAGCTCACGTCAAAGACCAACTATACAGCTACCCCTTCTGATGCTGTTCTTGCTGTGCAGCAGAAAAGACTACAGGCAGCACCACAATATACCAAGCATAGTTCAGTCAGCAGTGAGCTTCATGAAAGTTTAATAGAGCTTTAAAGCCAAGCTCAATGTTTTCTTTCTACTCAAATACACCTCTGTTGTCTGCGGACATGTAACACAAAAATATCTTTGAGTACTCCTACCGCTACAATAAATTACTTGCTTACAGATTTAACAATTTAAAGTGTCTCTTAAAAATAAAGAGAATTTTTAAGGTATCCAAATGCGAGCCTAAACTTTGACTCTATGCATGAGTTACCCCTGTACTTTACTATAACACAGGCTCACTTGGAAGCTTTGGTAATAGATCTTTTGTCAGATGCCTATGGAGCAAGGTCTTTAAAGTTCACTGCTTCAGGAGGGCTTATACTTCCACCAGTCTATGCCAGAAAGCCACAGTTCCAGAGAAGCCCTAGCAATACTTTGAAGTGCTGAATATTGCTATACATAGGCAGATAATGGTAAAAATCGTGTTTGTAAAGCTCATCTTTCAAAAAAAGAGGGAAAGAAATTGGTAAAAAATAAAAAGCTGGATAGTTCAGTCATGTTTTGCTTATATAGATATAATCAGCAATATTACAGGTCAGCCATATTACACAGATATGAACTGGAGATACAACACCTTACTACTGCCTAATTGTAAAGGCTCGTGGTTGAGCAGGAGCTGACACGCCTGGCTAGTCTGATGCTCAGCTCTCCCACAGCTTGCAAGCTTGTTTCACAAGTAATGATGGCTTTCTTCTCATTCACAGCATTAGCAGCAGTTCTTGTGACTGAAGTGACCAAGGTGGGTAGGCCTTTTATTAAACACTCCCAGAACAAAGTACACCGGAGATAAGGAACAGAAAAGTCTTGAGTTTTACTCCGGCACTTTAACCAGTGTAAATAAGAGTGGTAAGGAATTTCTCTCAAATGTATCTGCTGTGCTGTATACAAATGACATTAGTGTGGTGCTTAAGTGAATCACAACTCTACATCATTCATTAACTATGAATACACATATAAGTATGGGCTTCTCACTTCAGCTCAGCCAAGCTTTTAAGTTTGGGAAAAAAGATCAACATACCTTTTGTTGAATCCAATCTTAATGATTTCTAAAGTGAAAGTCTTGCATCTGAAGAAAGCAAAAGGCAGCAAGCTGCTCTTAAGGCTACGGGACACTTGTCCCAACTCTTATTGTGCAGGGAATCCATCAGGTAAGAACTGTGAACTCGTGAGCAAGTAGGTCAAAATGGACATTTAGGTTTGCTATGTCCTTCATCAGGAAGCCAAGTAAACTTTAATCCTCTGGATTTATTCAAGTCATCTTTGGTGGATGTTATTTCTGTACCTTTTCCTCATATGCTGGAATTATTGACCCTGGAGTTATTTCCACACTGACTGATTTTAAAAGGTTTAAAGTGACATTTACATCATTGTGTTTCCCTAAACTTCCCAAGCATTTATATGTGAGGTCTTCATTAATCCAGGTCTGTACCAAGTGTTCCCTAGCATCAGGGTGCCATTGATGTTTTTAAGCCTTTATAGTACCTATTTTATTTCTACTGTGAGACAAAAATAATTTAACTGATCCTATGTAATCACGACAAGAGATTAATTAAAATGCCAAGATAGGAAACAATTTATTATAGAGAGAAGAAAAATTTCTCATCCAAAATATAGAAATCTGTACAACTTTGCCACAATCAATATACATGAACTGTACAAATTTACACCAGTTCATAATTTACCAAATAAAAGATGACTAACAAAGTTCACAAAATAGATGGTGGTTTGTGGAAAAGACTTTTACCCAATTAAGAACAAGGAAATTACAAACCAGACCTCCACTTTCTAAAAATAAGAAGTTTACTCAGTCTTAGAAAACTACAAGCTAGCAAATGTACAGATAGCTGGCTGGTGCTAACACCACAGTTCAGACAGTGTCTTTATATGGTCTTTTTAAAGCCTGTTGCCATGGCAGATTCTGATCACTTGCTACTTTTGAGGCCAATGTAAAGATCTGACCATTTCCCCAGGTCATTCTTACTAGTTTATCTTATGTACATTTATACATATTTGTAAGTGCTAGGTAAAAGTCTGAAAAATAAAATTTCCAGTACTATGGTGTTCATAAGTCTTGTTACTGAGCTGCCAAAAATGCTAACAATTAATAAATGTAATAGTGCAAATTTACTCTGCAAGACCTACTGCAGAGAATCACTTTGTAAATACAGATTGGGGTTGAAAATTGCTGTAGAAATTAAGTCAGATGTCTTGGAGAAACTGACACTTCCTAGATCTTCTTACTCCCTAGCAAGCTGCAATCATTTTGACTCACAGGCTATTAAATCACTGAAAGGTACTGTCCAAACTATGGCACTGTCACTTTAAAGTATACCACTCTAACGTGTGCCAGATCTTCACAGCTGTGACATGGTTTAAATTCCATAATCCATCCCCAGAGGTGCCCACCCAAAGTAAAAACCAAATTTATCCATCCATTTTAAGGTGATCCATCCACAGACTATATCTTAACCCGATACAGTCATCATATTGTAGCTTTTGGAAGGGCTAGTTCTGCCCAAGAGAAGTTCCTCCTTACAGCTTATTCTGCTGTCTACCATTTGCATGTTGTTGTTACTTTGGCTACTTCCTGCTGGTGCAGCTTCATACAGCACGCAGATGGAGCCATCCTCCCCAATGCGGTAGGACACTTCATACGGGTCAACCCAGAGAGTGAGTTCGCTCGGAAGAAGCTGAAACAGTTCCTGACTGCTCAATCCAATCCGCTGTGCTGCCTGTCCAATGAGAGGATCCATTTTATGGTTGATCCGGATACATCGGTAACCTGATCCCTTGCATGGCTTTTCTGGGAACCAGTGGTGTTTATAATGTTCTATAAAATAAAAAACAAACATTATCCTCCTTAGTTCCATGTTCAAAGATGCATGCAAGTGATTATTGGTCCCTCGCAAATTTCACACCTCAAGATCTTAAAAAGCTTATTATTTTAGTATCAAATTACTTGAAAATCATTATAAGCTTTATTTCTACTGATGATTTATGTAAGTGCAACGTCCCTCGGGAAGCACTCGTACAAAGTTGCTGTTTTGTGCTACTGTATCGAGCACAACGTCCTCCACCAGAAAGGAGTGAAAAGCAACTTCCTAGCATTCAGAGATACAAATATAAAAATACAGAAACGATTTCATACATAACAGAAAAACTCAAGAGCTTTAAAACTTCATAAACCAGACAGGAAAAAACGACCCTTTCCAGCATCCTCTTGAGATGACACCTATGCGTAGCTTCTCACATTCTAAGAACACCCAAAAATAACTAGGGAAGAAGCTGAGCAGCATTTACCGACTGACTCAGGCTGTATTTCGCCACTGTTCTTCCCAGCCTGTTTTCCATGGCAAGAAACCAAGGACTTCACTTACCTCAGGAGTTTTATCCCACCCCAAACCCTATCGATCTGAGGGTACTCGTAGGCACTATCGAGCCCACTGGGACGCAGGCTTGGGATTACAAAATCCACAGGGCAGCGAAGAAACCTCAGTATTTGTTCCTAACCGGGGCTGTGGGGCAGCTAAGAGACGCTTCCAGAAGAAAGGGGAATTGAGACTCATCGTCCACCGATGAATCTTACTTGACAAAAATAAACAACTTAGGGGCATTTTTCTTTCTGGAAACCGGGCGGTTTGATCCCTTGGCGCAGGGCTCAAGTCCGGGCTGCTCGAAAGCTTTGTCTACGGAGCCAAGGATTGTGCGGGGGGGAGCGGGGGGGAGCCGCCTGCGCGACGCCCGAGCCCCTTTTGTTTACAGCC
>WEIT01040467.1:51552-79415 GCA_013389985.1 Dryoscopus gambensis | reverse complement strand
CCTTGTGCGGAGCACGGCGAGGCCTGACAGGCCGCGGGCCGGGCATCGGCCCTGGCTCTCCGCGGACACCCCAAACACCGCGGCCGGCCCTGCTCGCCCCGCTGCGCTCTGCGCTGCGCTGGTATCCCAGCCACAAACCCCGGGGGGTGATGTATCGCCCAGTGACCGCCCAGTGACCGCCCAGACCCCTGTCAGTCTCCGACCTTCGAGTCCTGCGTCTCCCTTTTTGCAAAACAAAAGGGGAGACCAAAGAAGAGGCAGAAGTTTTCTGTTTGGTTGGTTTGTTTTGGTTTTGTTAAAAGCACAAAAGTGTAGCTTCTTTGATAGAAACCGTGTTCTTTCCCGAGGGTATGTGCCCTGCCTCCGTGCAAAGCTGCTAATGAAAGACAACCTGATGCCTGATGTTTGCATGTATGGTTCTTACAGTCAGGGATCAGAAGTTAGCCCAACAAAGGCACACATAACACACGATTTCTTTTCAGTCAAAAGGATTTGCTAATGAAATACATAAAAATACAGGTGTGAAATAATTTGAATAAATGATGAAAGTACACGTGGTTTTTTGCTTATCTGGTGTGAGAAAGGTAACTAGTGCTTTTGGTCTTTTCTTTGCACACGAGACCTGTTCTATCTTAGGCTGCCAGCCCCAAGGGACTCCCTTTGATTCTATACACAAGGGAAATCTGCAAAACGCCTTCAATAGACAATCCTGAGAGCTCAAACTTACAGCTTTACTGCATACTAAAAAACGTTGGTGTGGGTTTTACAGCACAGCCTCATCCATTTTCCCTCTACTAACTTCTGATTATTACATTAACAATCATGAGCTGACCATCTGTTCTGTGAGAACGGAAGAGCTGCCAACCTGGCCTGTGCTCCTGCTGCTCCTTAGGTGGCAGCCATCCTTTCTTCTCTGCTTCTGCAGCATATGTGAGGTATGTCCAGAGCTGCCATTTCTGCCCTGTTCATAGCTTGGGAAGTGCAGTGCTCTTTCAAACCTTGAAGCAGCAGATGCTTCTCCCCCCTTTCACAGCAAGGTCCCCCATCCTGCTGGAAACTGTCACTTGCCTTGTGCAAAAGCGATGTTTGAGCACCACAATTACTCTGAAATAATTACTGGAAATACTTCAAAAAACAACAACAACAAAAAAATAGAATGTTTGCCGCCTTTGCCTGGACCTGAGCGTTACTATTTGGGCCATTTTCTCATCTCTTCTTCTTAGTTCCATCCAGAATCAAACGCTCAGAAGGAGTTTTAGGAACTCAAGTAGGTAAGCTGTCTTATAGAGTAGCACCCCAAAACATGAGGTTTAAAAAGCTGTCCCCAGCCATAATTGCCATGGACAGCAAGGCTGTTCAGATTTGAATCATCCCCCTTGAGTTGCGAGTTTAAGGACATAATGTGGCAACATGTATTTCATGTGAGACTCTGTGAGAAGGGGAGAAATTTAAAAGATCCTTTTTAATCTTTTTTTCTTAAAAAAAAACCAGCTTTCTGGACCATCAAGGAGTTCCTCTCAAATCTCTTGCAAAGTCAATAAATTCAGAACTCTTTAGCAATCAAGTTTTCATAGTTCCTATTGATTTCAAATAGTAGCAGCATGTATAAACAGTCTTGTCTGTGGAAAGGATAAAATGCTGTGTGTACAGATCCAGTCCGCTGGTGAAGAATGAGCTGCCTTGGTGCTCACTGCTTGCAGCCACCAAGCCATTCAAGTGTAACTTCAAGGCCAAGGCTTGAGATGCCTGCAAGAAGGATCCCATCCCTATCGTGAGTGTGAACAAGGTAACTGGAGCTGCTGATGCTGAGAACTGTCTTGTTTTTCCAGTCCAGGCAAGTCCATTTCCATTTCAGTGCTATGGTGGGACAGCAAAGGAGCTGCTGCCATTTCTGGCCTGTGAAATTCTCCCAAAGATCCTCATCTTTAATGTCTGAAGGCTCTTACTGATGAGGAAGACTTTGGCATGCAGCTCATGGGATCAAGCAAAGTCAACCTTTCTTGACTGGACTTTAACGGAGAGCATCAAACAAACTGGCCACACTGTAGCCTATTGCTGGTTTGTAGCTTAGCTTCCTGCCAGCTGCTGACATGTTTCACTGATCTGCCACGCCACTCTGAACTTCTTCGGCACTTCCACATTTTGGGATATTCGAAGTGGTTCTTTTTTCCCTGGCCAGGTTCCAGCTGTCTGCTCCTGTTGCTGCAGCTCCAGACACAGAGGAGGCAGCTTGCCTGGTTAATTGTGCAAGATGCTCACTGATACATTAATGGCAGGGTGCTGAAGAAGATAAATGTAAACATTTAAGAACTGCCTTATTCAGCCCATCTGATACTTTAAATGAAGCAGAGACCCTAGGGAGAAAAAGTAAAGAAAAAGAGTATGTGATCAAGTAATTAAAGACTGAATCATAATGGATATGCACAGAAGGGTTGAATTAAGGTTATGCTGGCATCCCAGCTTCTGATATTTCCTAGCTTTTAAGGAATACAATGCAACCTTTACAACACTTCTTTCATGTTGTTTTGGCAGGATCTTTTTCTTGACGTTGGTTTGGAGAGAGCCTAGCACTTTGTGAGTGCTGTCATAATGGAAATAAGCAATAGAAATACACTTTTATCTGTGCCACACACGCACATACACACCCTGCAACTATTGCAACATGCTCTTTTCACAGCTTTTTCTAAAGGAAGCTACTGAGTATTCTGTATGGTAAGTGAGAAGATTCAAGAGTTCAAAGGAGAAGAATTAGAGTTACTTGATTTTTAAAAAAATTTTCTCTGGTCTTAGGGTCTGAATTAGTATATATTTGTTTATGAAAATAAATACACTGCTTATTTAGCATGGATGCTTTTTCCTGTTTGAGAAATGATTCCTGAAAGAATAAGGAATTACAAGAAGGTGTGAAAGCATTATAGGCTTTTTATGTGGTGTCTTGTTAAAGCCTTTCAGTGTAGAAAAGTGTTAGGTCTCTCCTCTTCCTGTTTCACTGTCAATTCTAGATAATTTTTTGCATTGTTTGGCCTTGACCTAATAGAGAAATAACAGTTGAGAAATAATTGGTATTTGTTTCCAAAAAGATGTACATATGCTTTAGATTGGCATTTCTCTCACCTGTAAGCTGAAGAGTACTGTTTGCAGTATGTAAGATACAACAATGATCCATTCTATATATACAGTTTATTCCTTAGCATAGCATGATGTTATTAAAATGCCACAGTATTTTTGTCATTTACCAAGTATTTGAAAATGTATAGGAAGAGGTTGCCTCTTTTATTTTTCCTTTATGCAGAAGAAAGCTTTCCATGGGATGCTTAAAACATTTTTCAATGTTTTAGCTCTTGACAGCCTTTGAATATGCAGTGACAGCTGTAGAGACATTAAACTGCTGCTCCAGGAGGCAGATGTAGCCCAGAATCCATAGCCAGCCCTGCATGCCGTGCTGCTGCTCAGGGGACCCCATCGCCTGCTTGTGAGTTCCCACCATGCTGAGTAAAGTTCTCAAGCTACAGGGGTGATATGGGAGTCCTCCCCAGAAGAACTTTGGCTCCATGGCTTGGTTGTAGACAGAGACAGCAGTAGCCAGCCCCCCTCGCTGCAGATGAGTGCTCTTACCTGCCTTCCAAGGGGAATGTTGGCCCTAAGGCTTTTTCCCTAAAGCCTTGACAGCAGGCTGTCATTCCTATTGTGTTGCCACTAGAAACATTTGGGCTTGAGCTCAGGCTCAGACCTGGGCTCAGAAATTTCATGTGGATCCAGCCCACTGGGAAAGCAGCAGTCTGCAGTGAGATAAGGGCTTTCCAGTTCCGATGTAAGGCTCTCTCTCAACCCAGCACTTCAACACTGTACATAACTGCACTGTTGGAGCAATGAGTGTTTCATCCTGAAAAAGCGTGGGGGTGAAGAAGTCTGTCACATATTCTTCCAAAAAGGAGAAGTTTCATATCTGAAGGGATAAGATAGACTGGTATGAGTCAGAGAAAGGGCACAAGTCTGATTTGTGACCACACTGGGAACTTCCCTCTCTTTTCAGCATGCTCATGCTTACATGCAAACCCACACACCTGCAGTCTGCGTCTCTGAATTGGTCTACCAGGCAATGAATTCCTCAAACCACTTCTCACATAAGTAGGGTCCTGTTTAAATGAGTGGGACTAGTCCCATAAGCCAGAGTCTCATTCTACCGTCCGGCAGTTGTTCAACAAGCATTGCTGCCACTGCAGGAAGCTCCAGAGCGAGTGGAAAGACTCAGAAGGGCAAGGGCAAGGTATCAGCATTGGTCATAACTGTGGCATGTTCATTTCAGGAAAACCATCTCATGACATCCTAAAATGACAGAACTCTGCTGTACTTACTCCATAGAGGAAAAAGGTTTGCTCTATGGGGGATAAGCTTGATTTCAAAGCGGCCACTCACTGAGAAGATATTCCTTGTGGCGTGAGCCTCAGGTGGCAGAAACCAGAATCTGGCCAGGACAGATTCAACAGAAGGCTTTTCCTATCCTATTGCTTTGACTTCAGCAAACGTGTGACAGCATGCACATGTAGCAGATAAAAAGCAAATTCAGAACATAGTATTTTGTTTTGCTAACAGAGACGATTTTTTTCCTGAATGGGATAGTAGCAGTGTGGCAGCACATGGAACACTTGTTTTTAGTTTGGATCCAGTAAAAACAAAAATTTAAGAAGACAATAGGAACAGATCGTTTGCAAGCTTGTCAATAGAGAGAACTGCTCGCAACATTGCCATACGTAACCATTATTACACATTCAGGTTTTCATTTTTATGAACTTGTGAATGAAACAGGATAGGCTAACCTAGGTGAGATAAACAATCATTCATTGCAATCCTGAATGGAAGTTGTTAACAATAATATTAAAGTAAAAGTAGTTTGTAAGTGAAAAGAATGATTCAACCATTTGTTGCTGTGCTCTGCAATCAGATGATGTCATCGCAAATTCCAAATTTTTACCTTTCCTGTATTTTTCATAGTAAAGCTGGGATGGGAGGGATGATAAAGAGGTTTATAGTTCTCTGCTTCTCAGGGTTTTATTTTTTCTGGCCTGCCATATAATTTTAGGAAGACCTGAAATAATTTCAAACAACCTTGTCCATATTGGCTGTACTATGGGCTCTTGCACTGCTTGGTGACTGCCAGAGCAGCCTGTGTTGTTCAGCACAGGGCTCTCGGCCACCCTGTGGTCGGGCAAAGGGAAAACCAGGAATTTTTTATGATACTTTTATAACAGTACTTCCTGACTGTTAGAAATACGACTGTGACTGTCTGCAGATTTTAGGTGAAAATTCCATTAAAATACTTAAAGATTTTAAGAAACCAGTATGTTGATCCTGCAAGTATTTTTTTTCTTAGTATTTGCACATTATGTACTTTGATTTTTGATGTAGTTAAAAATCTAGACATATTTTTTAAATCTTTTAATAAACATCTGAGAAAAACCCCATTCATTTATTTTCCAATGATGTCATAAAAATTTCTTAAGCAGCTTTATTAAGATTTGTGATTTGGAAATCAGGTACACTTTTAAATACATGGCTCCTTTGGACCAGTTATTAAGCAGTAGCAACCAAACCTTTACCAAATCTGCCTGTCTCAAAAATGCCTCAAAATAGCAAAACATGGAGATGTTGTAAAGGTAACACTGGAGATTTTAGGCCAGGTCTTCACAGACTACAAAGGATATTACCTACCATGCACTAAGACAGAAAAAACCCAGTAAAATAGTGATTGTGATACTTAGCTAGACATACGTACCTGCCTCACTATACTCCAAACATTTCTCCACCAAAGCTGGACATGTGGGGTTTTTGGCTTGTAAATCAGGTGTCTCTGCATGTGTTCCATTTTGTGCAGGTCTGGCATTGGAGGTCAAATTATTTCATTTTAGCTGGTTTTCTTTTTTCCTTTTATTGTGGTCTGTCTATCTAAATCCTGCATATCAATGGAGTGAATACTTTGTTGAAAGAACAGGCGCTTATCTTTTTTTTCCCCTCGTTTTTTTCCAGCCAACACTTGCCACAACTTATTCCCTTTCCCATTGTCATTTGTAGTCAGGGCACTGCTCCTGTTACAGCTTTTTTTCTCCTTGCAATGGTATTAACTCAGGCATTTTAATCAGTCTCAGACAGAATTCTCAGAACAAAATTAATATAATTAGTTCTCTAGGACAGATTTGGCAGGCTGAGGGAACATCACATAGACAGTCTGTGTATTACCTTCCTTTGAGTACCGAGAGATTTTCTGGATATTATCAGGTGGGAAGAAAAATTAAAATCGCAGCTACACAGTTCTCACTTGATTGTGTAGCTGCATATACAATGCTGTTCAACTGCATTTACGTGTGAACACTTCAATCATGCTTGTGTGAAAGTGTAGTCACTCATCCCTTTAACGGGATTGTAGTGCGTGTCACATGCCGAAAATTAAGCTGTTTGGCCGCTCCCCATGCAACTTGAATTCTTTCCCCAGATGTGATGAAGAAACCTGAACGCTCAATAACTTACTTTCCTAAATTCAGTCATGTGAGTAATGTCCCTGATGATGATGAGATTATCCTTATAATTGCAAATGAACAGGGTTGTGATTTTAGGGTGCATAATCCAACACTTTGAGTATCAGAGCTCCCACTGTTTGTGCTCCTTTCTTAGACATGTGCCATGAACTGAGGAACCTGCTTTGTCTTATACTGCCTATAAATCACCTCTTCCTAACAGAAAAAAAAAAAAAAGGTAATAAAGGTTCTCATTTTTTAATGGTACTATTTCTACAGGAAACAAGAGCTATCTGACCATTTATATAAGTATCTTATATGACCATGCTTGATAACACTAGAAGAGCAGGGAGAGGTGCCTGAATACAAGCAGAGGTAGTAATGTACAGTTATTTCACCAAAAAAAGAAAGTTGGGGTTTTTTCCCTCCATTTTTTAAAGGAAATTAGAAAAGACTAACTAAAATAGAAACAAAAATCTTGACAGCAGAAACATACACCTCTATAAAATGAGGCCATCAGTTCTAACTTAGATTAACCAGATGTCTTAAACAGGCCTGTGATGAAAAACAAGAAGAGCAAAGATTTTTAATTTTTAGAAAAAAGAAAATAAAATAGAGATGCATAGCATTTATGAATCAAAAAAATCCCAGCCTTTTGATCTATATCTTTTCATTTTCTGCTTCCAACAGCACCTTCAGTGACCCTTTCTCCCCCCATGTTTGTCTCTGATGCATTTTCAGAGACAGAGGAACAAAAGCTGCTTGGTACCCCTCTTACAATAGCAAGGAGATGTGCCTGGCTGTGTGGGAGGAGCCTCTCAATTCTTCCATGTAGCACTGGGTACACATGCTTCGAGTGGCATTAAGTGTTCCTGGGAGCAGGGAACAGAGTGTTCCAGCAGGATCTAACATATAGACAAAGATAGAAAGCCATTTTCTTCACAACTATGCAGTGCATTAATACATGATCCCAAGCTTGCAAAGGATGAACCTACTGTTTCAGAACTTTTTCTTTTCTTCTTCAATCTTAATTCACTTTTAAATTATTTAAGAGGACTCTCTGGGGTTTTTTTTGAAAAATGTTTTTTTAAAAATTTGCTGCTTTATGAAAGCTTATAAAAATTATGTAAGAGATATAGCAGTTGCATTATTCATTCCTTGAGGAACTTCATAAAATATCTTTGCAGCCCCATTGTTCTCGCTTTGGGTTTTTGCGCCCCACAGCTCAGCTAGCAGTCAGTGGAGAGGGAACAAGTAGAAATTCATTTGAGATAGCAGGGGAGAAGGGAGACCTAGAGTCATGTGCATCTACACTATGGAGCAAGAACACGGGGCTGTGCTCCCCCAGAAGCAGGTGGAGTCCTGCCAGCTGTTTCTGCCCTATCTGGTGCCGCATCACTGCAGCCAGCTCAGGCCCTGAAACTGCGTTACCTCATACCAAGAAACCAACATGTACAAGGCCGAGGCAGGGAATGTCTGCAACACATTCCTTTCCTTCGCGTAGACATGCCTTTATTGTTTCCACTCAGTTTTGTTGCCCTGGCGCTGTAGGGTATTTCCTGCAGAGTCATCTCCTCCCACCAACTCAGAGCTTCAGTCTCATCTACCAGGCATCATGGTTTCAGTAGGGTCGTGCCAGAGTTGCCGATGCCAGCACCCAAACACTTCTGTTTCACATAAGATTCGTAAAACCAAAAGACAACAGCAAAAACAAAAACTTTCCTAATTGTCCCCCTTGTCCTGAAATTTCCAGATCTGTTCAAAGCTACCTCCAAATGTGGGTGCATACTCCCTGGATTTTCTATATCGATATCACAGTATAAAGATATTATTAGGGATGTCCTGGAGTGATCATAAGAAAACTCCTTTAGTTGCTGCAGTCCTAGAGAAAATTATCTGTCCATCAGTTATGCAATTTCCTACTTTGCATCAAAAGTAGATTCAATAGTTTGTATAAAGGTAGCTTAGTAATAGCTGACATTTCCTGAAGACTGGTCATATTTTTTGTTCTTAAGGTAGTGGAACGTTCAGTAAGAAATCGTGATTGAAACCTGAATTTTTCATGTACATGTTTTAAGTTGCTAGACTATTGCAGTGATTTCAACACAAAACAGTCTTAGAAGGAGAAACTGAGCCATACTTCACTGCTTTGTTGATTTAAACTCAACATTTCACCCAGTGGCAAAAAGTACAATAAGGATGAGCTTCAGTTGCTCAAGATTTGAAGAGAATAGTAGCTACAACCCTCAGCCTAGGACAACACCTATGAGGGTTCAATACCTCAAGAAGTTTGGATGATATGAAGAATCCCACTTTCTTTGGGTGCAGGTGGAAATTTCACCTTTTGCCGTCTTGGAGTGCATTAGATAACTGTGGATCTCATTTCATTTTTAATCTAACAATCTCAAATCTTTTTGACCCTGTGTTGGTAAATACCAGAAACTTGCTTTAGATTCCCCATTCCATAGATTTAGATTTCCATTGCTTTAGATCCCCCACTCCAGCTATAAAGCAGTTACAACAACCATAGAAATGCCCATTTCATCAGTGGAGGTTTTAGAACAAAGGCAACAGCAGTTTTACTACACCTGATGAAGGTTAACACCCTTCTTTGTGAAGATAGATGAATAAAAGATTACCTGTAGTAAATAAAGTTATGGATAGTCACATAAAAATGCAGTAATGTTGCTCATTAACTCCAAAGATTGGAGACCAAACAGTTGTTTAATGGAGGGTGGAAGAGAATTTTACATGCACTCATTTCTGAAGCAAATGAAACAAAGGTAGTTGCATATTTTTGTTTTATAACTGCCAAGACTTCTTTCCAAGTATTTTTATAGTTATCAGTACTGACTTCTTCATTGATTATGTGTCAGTCACACTAACTCCTTGAAAAGAATCTGACCAGCCTATTTATCCATATCTTCCTCTTCTGGAAGCATAAGGTCGACATATTGGTGTGCACTAACATCAGCTGTTTGCTGGTGCATACACATCCCAAATCCAGCATGCTTTCTTCTGGTGTCAGAGGAGTTTTGCCATGAAATTCTGTAGAAGGATTTTTCACTGTGTTGAACAATTTAGGAACCTTGCCTTTAAAATTTACCAAGCCTATTTTCTTTTCTTTCACTTGGTGTCTTTTAACCTATTGACTGACTTTCGTGCTTGGATTTGTGTTTCGGTTTGGGTTTTTTTCTCAGTTTTAACTGACAAAACATTCAAATGCTGGGAAACAGATGAGTTCCTTCTTGCCCACAGCAGAGTATGAGATCAGGAGCTGTGGAGAGGCAGAGTCCAAAGGATACTTGTTAGGAACTGTATCTTCTCAGTGGTCCTTTAGCGGGTGGCTCTAAGTCCTGAGAATTGAGAACATTTGTTACCCTTTGCACATGACAAATAGGTTTAAAGGCTGTCAGATTTATTGGAATACTGAAGGGTCACTTCAAAGGTACTTAGACACATACATTATTGAAAAAGCAATTATTTTTATTTCTAGGATGGCTGAATGAACGGGTTTTACCTTGGAAATCAAGCAACACAAACAGCAATGAATATCATCCCTATGCTGATTTGAATTATTTGAACCCCTCTACTAATACTGAAAGAACTAAGATCCATTTTTAAAAATTAGTCCCAGAACAGTTAAAGTTTTTAATGGTATATTTTGTTACAAAATCCAAGAAATGCTAATTTTTAAAAACCTGCAGATTACCATGTGGATTACAGCACTCATAAAACACACTTCAACAAACACTTTCTTCAACAGTTCATTTGCAATTTAGATCCAAACAGAGTATTAAATGCTAAAGAAATTTGAAAATGTTTTCAGTTATCAGAATTTGAAGTTTTGCTGTTAAATTGGGATGATTCTATTAATACAAATAGTCTCATTCCTTAAGAGGACTAAATACGTTCCTACTTTCCATTTCATACACACAGGTGCTACTTTCAAGAGGATCAAGTATGTCCCCAGATACAAAAAAAAAAAAAAAAAAAATTAAAAATTCTTTAAGCTGCCAGGACAGAAAGCAAGGACAATATGTAACTGAAGGTAGTGAAACATTTCAAATTTATTTAGGGATGTCATTTGTACATCCCAGAGCTCAGAAAAGATGGGTAATTGTTTTCAGAACCACTTAACAAAGCCTTTTCCAAAAAGAAAAGAAAAATAAAAGTCAGTCCTTTCTTCCTTTCGGATTCATGCATGCTCTCCCATGCACCCTCTGTTTGGCCTCAGTTCTGTCTCCTCTCCAGAGATGAGGGGACATTGGGCTGATAACCAAGGCCTCTGACCCCCTCTAGGAGAGCTGCAGAGGGTTTAGATAACACAAACATCTTCCACAGACATGCACAGAGGAAAACCCAGGTAAGGAGAGTGTTTTTGTTCCTGTATGATGCCTGTTTCAGCGTTGGGTAACTACTGCTCCTTTAGCCTGCTGTGCACCTCCTCGCCCTGAGTTCCAGCCCGTGGCTCTGCCCACACGGTGACCGTGCCTGTGTGCTGTGACCCAGAGAAGAGAATCTTTAAAGCAAAACTTGAGTAGCTAAGGCCCAAACCCCACAACATACAGTTTCTGGTGCCTGGTGCTGTGGGCTGTGTGGGACCCCCTCTGTGCTGATCCCTTGGGCTGTAGGTGCACTGGTGGATGGAGCACAGGGTGTGCGGGGTCCCTCACGAGGACGGGGTGCCTTGGGCTGCTTACGTGGGTGACCACGGACAAAGGCGTCACTGCAGTGCTGCAGTGAGGTCCAGGTGTGGGGAGCACTCCGGAGAGCCCCATGGCTGACAGGACAGAGGGAAGTCAGCCACCTCAGAATATTTTTGCTGCCTACTTGTGGCAGCCACACCAGCCAGGGCACTGGTGCAGCAGAGGATCTGGGCTCTCAGCAGCAATCAGGTCTCCCTTGCAGCTGATAATGTGGCTGCCTAAATATAGCCATGATTAGGGCTATCCTGCACAGATTAAAGTCACAGCTCTGTATCTCCCAGCTGAGGCACAACAGTTGGCCTGATGACAGCACAAACATGAACTTTATGACCTGTTTTTTCAAACTGCTTTTTAGACCATGCTTTAAATATACTGGGTCACTGCCTGTAAGAGTGGATTGCAACAAATGTAATCCCTTCTCCAAGGATGGCTTCCTTCAGTTCTGTAAATTGAACTGGGGTGGAGTAGGCAACATGATTAGGAGGTCATATCTTTAATGTTTGAGATGCCTCTACGTATACTACCTTGTATTTTTAACAGAAAAAAAAAATCTAACAATAAACCCTACTAAAACCACCAAAAAAACCTCAACAAAAAAACCACCCTAACTTTTTTGTATTAAGCATCACCGAAAGCTTTAAGCAAAAGCTCAAATCCAAGCATTTCATTTTATCACCACTGTAGTAGTGATGCATAAGGTAGCCTGTTTTGTGATAACTCTACCTCCTCTTATACAGTGGCCTCTTTTATCAGTCTGACACATTTCAGGGGACAGAAATTGATCCTGTGATCCTGAACAAGCCATTCTAATTGCTTGTCTGTCCAGAGCTGAATTTAAGGCATTGCTGCCTTGACAAAATGGAGTCCCTTTGCTCTCCCTCAGAAATCCCCAGTATAATTATGGAAGAGTCAATTCTTCATGCATTTTTCCCTAGGCAATGACCTGCTTTGCTAGTACAGCAAAATCAACTGCAATTTTTTCATCCAGAGGATAATAAAATTGCCTTATCTTTTCCAAATAAATACAACTGGGAATTGCGAAACAAGGGGGAAAAGAGACCTTATTCCTTTAGTTGTTCACTATTTCAGCACCAAGTTACACATAGGGGAGCCTTGAAACTTCTTCCATGTTCGTACCCTTTAATTCAATTAAGGCCCTAAGCTAAAGCAAAGAGCTAACAAGAGTCAGATACTATTGCTACTGATAATGTAACTGCCAAAAAATTAATGGCATATAAACAATTCAAGTAGCCTTTTTGTTAGGAGATTTCCCTTCTGAAGCAGGTTAGTTTGCCTAGGAGATGACAAAATTATTGATGAATTCCTGACTGACTTTCTTCAGTCCTTGATTTAAAATAGGCCACTGGATTTAGGTACTTGAGGTGCAAAGAAGTATTTATATTTTCTAAATGGCCTTCTGTGGTCTGAAGAGATCAATGGCACACATTTTACTTGCATTGCCTGCGTTTGGAGCCTAGGGGGAAAACAAAAGCAGAAATAATGGATTGATTTAGATGGAATTTGGGATTACAGTCTGAGGATTTCAGACATGTTTGGAGGATGTGTGAGAGATCATGTAAAGACCCAAAGATATGCAGGGTTTCCTGTGTGGTCAAAGTATTTGCTGCCAATTGTGGGACTTAAGAGAAAATGGAATTTAGGCTTAAAATCATTAGTGTATTCAAAAGGAAGGGTCATCATCCTGATCCCAAGAATTAAGGAGTAAATAAAAATAGGCAATAGGAAACCAGAAAAATATGTTACTGATAAAAAAAATATTCATGTTACTTTTACACTGACACACATTCATGTAGTACTAAATACAGAACTCTGGAATACTTATTCTGACCCAGAGAAGGAAAAAATAAAATGTGAAAAAATACTGAGAAAAAAGTCTAACAAATCCTATCCCCTGAAACCCATGAAAATACCTAAATCTGCTGAAAGTATGTGAAGAAGTAGAATTCATGATCAAAAGAGATATTGAAATAATTGACACGGTGTATTTAAAGACCTGTCTTTTTCTCAGGCATGTTGTTTAATTAAATAATGACAAAAAGAAAGAGAATTATGGACAGTATTGGCAGTACACATTTTTGATGATTGGACTAAAAATGGCATCAAATTCTCACCTCCTATCAGGCGAAGTCAGGTAGCAGCTGTTGCTCATGTATCTACATACAGGTCCTCTCTCACAACAGGGATTTTAAAAAGCAGATAGCTTTATATTCTCTCACTTTTCACTCTTGAATATTGATTAGGATCAAAGTGATCAGAACATTCCCAGGGAGGAACTCTGCATGGACTTGAAAGCAATGATACATTGGCAAGCTAGTTTGGTCATCTTCTTCTCCCAGAAATGCTTGGGGCACAGAATATCTCAAAGTGTGAAGTGGGAGGAACTTTCTCCTTATGTAAATATCCAACCTCCTTCTTAGGACAGCAGTGTGGGTCTTATAGCTTATACCTAGAGAGTTTCTTCTGCAGGAGCTTTGTATAAGGAGTAATTTACTTCTAGTGAAAAAGCTGGCTCTTGGACTTTACTCTTTAGTATGACTGTGCTGCCTGACCTCATTAATCTTGTTTTTCATGGCTACTGTACTGTGCAGTTATTCCATTAACATATTGCAGTGCTGCCCGAGGCTTCTTTAATGTATGTTCTATTTTATATTTGCCTAATTTATTTAGGCATTTATAGTGCATTGACCACTGTAGGGTCTCCTTTCTATGGGCAAATGAGGAGAGCATATGGCATGGAACAGTGAGCTATTGACTGTGTTCATGGGAAGCCCTGTAAAAGGGCATGGACACTCTGACACAGAAATTCTACACACCAGCTTGTTTAAAAAAAAAAAAATCAACCATTTTCCAGATAGGGAGCCCTTTATGTATATTTAGGCCTATGCATATCCTGTGCTGAAGGAAGAGCAGAGAGAACGAGCCTACAGCCTCTAACAGGTATTTAAACCCCCTAGTGAATTTGGGATGGAACTCAAAGAGTAGATGTTGCAGAGCTCAGAAGCAGACCATGTTATGTGGTAATGCATAGAGCAACACACAATTCAATCACTGTACATTCTGTTTTCTGTCATTTTTAGGGGGAACAATAGAACTGGCCAGATTCAGCAAACAAAAGCTATGACAAGGTGCTAACAGAAATAGGACTTCTTTCCATGAGATCATCTCTTCTGCATTTTACATATATACATATATTTCCTTGCTTGGAAATAAAGGTCCTAATTTTTTTATCTTTTTTGGCTTACTAAATGTGCATGGTCTCTTTCTTCAGGAACACAAAAAAGCTCAAGATGTCAACTGACAGAACTCAAAAAGCATAAGAAAGCTCTTTCTAAACTACACTTAGGTTTAATATATGTTGGTGGAAGTTGAGAATCACAGGTAAATGATTTTGATTTGCAACAATACATACGCATCATCTATTATTAAAAGTATTTTTAATATTGAATTGTTTCATATCCAATCCTTAACAACATCTTAGTTTTATTATTAACTGTACTTAGTTGAACAAAAGGGGAGAGAAAGTCTGACATGTTACTGTTTCATTCTTTCATCATCAGTGTTCAAATTCTATTCCATGTTTTAATGGATAATCATTAGATGGCACCTGTAATACATTCTGAGTTGTTTTCCCTGTTTGCAGATAAATATTATGGACTTTTGTTGACAATTTTCAGAAAAGGCTGGTGTCTTTTGGTGCCAAATTTGAGACCCTTTGTTGAGCTGTTCCCGTTGTTACTGTGAGTAGAGTTTACACACTAAAGAATCTGCAGGATAGCAACAGTAAGAAGCTCACTTACTCCAAGTCTAGGAAAATTGAAGATCAGGTAGTGCCTTTTGTGTAAGCCTTAAAACATTCAGTCATCTCCAAATTAAGCCAGGACAGCACTGCTCAAAATAATGAAAATCCAGCCCAAGCTCGCTCTAAGTACCTGTCACCCCTCCGTCGCTGTCATTACGTGTTCTGTTGCTGTAGGCACGGAGAAGACACGCTTTTAAACAAGGGGGCAGTTACCCGCTCGCAGCCCTGCCTGGACCATTTGGCCCTCATTAATGGCATGGAACAAGGCAATTGTGAAAACAGAGCTGAGTTCTGCTAGAAGGGTAAGAATACCCTGAAAGGCTAAAAAGCTTGTTCAAATTGTTTTATGGCAACAAAGTAGCCTTTGAAACCATTTGAATTACAAACAGTGAAAGTTTGCTGTTAAACCAGTTATTGTTTCTGAGCCATGGGGGGTGTCTGAACAGGGACAGAAGAGCTGGAGCCAGATGGAGGAGGGAGTTGCTTACTAGCCTGTTTCCTTCGTGGCATCTTAGGCAACCCAAAGATCAGATAATTGCTGGGGAGAGGAGAGCCCTCAAATCTTCAACACTTATTTAGTTACCAGATCTGCTCAGCCTGGTGCTAAGCACAGGCTGCAAGGGGAAGGGGACACTATGGATATATGAGAGGGTGGGAATGCAGAAGTATTTCCTTTCCTCCCCAGATGCATTTTCATCTACAGTATCACACATAACTTGACATCCTCCCATGAGATTCTGACTTCAGTTCCAGGTGGAGCTTCTGGAGCTGAGGAAATACTGAGAAAGTGTTGAAAGACAGAAAGTAGTGTTTACAACGTGTATGTCCTGAGGCAACTGAGTTCATCTTCTCATGGCTGTAAAACCTGGGTGCACGTCACTGTGCTGTGCAGCACCTACACCATGGGGTCATATGGACATAGTTTTGCTGGAGGACTGATCCTTTCCACTGATTCAGGTCAAGGGATGGGAAGAACCTCCAGAAATAATGTAAAAACTAATCTTGTATAATGCACAGAGAAAAGAAGTTTAAAAACTGCTGTACATGTAGCTCCCCTAACATGAATGACCAGATCTCCAGAGCAAATCAGCCAGTCCATCATCCCGTTTGCACTTCCAGCCTGAGACATTCTGGATCATCCGAGACGCCAAATACAGCCACTTGTCCCACTGATAGGAACAGATCAGCCTTAAGTCCCTGATTATAACTGTACAAGTTCATTCTCATAACAGGAAAATATTATTTATTCAGAAACTGATGTCCAGAAATTACATGAGCGCTGGCTGATCCAAGTAAAAAACTACTACTTGCAAGTTTGAATAATTGCCATATACTTCTGCTGAGAGGACACATCGTGAATAAAATTACTTTTTATTCCAGCAAAATTACTTCTTATTCCTGCTTCCAAAAAAGCTGAAAGCACATTATTAGGACAACAAGTAACAACTTCAGCTCTAGATAGGAGATAGAAAAACCAACTCTGTGATGAAACACAGGAAAACCTGTATAACTGCATACGTTGCTCAAAGTAAATTAAGAATTTATACCTCATTCACATAAGGCAGTTCCTCACAGCAGGAAGCAGACAACAACACAGAATTCACTGTATTCACTGAAGCTTTAGGAAGACATTATTTTCACTCTGCCTACAATGGAGAGTTGCTATCAATGGCCCAAAGGAAATTGTAGGTGTTAGCAAGACTCACCACTGTGGATTTGGCTGCCAGTTTTGTACCATATGTGTAAGATGTACATGCTTGCCTGCACCTCTAAATGTCAAACTCCTTACATGCATTGCAGCTCAACTGGGTCATGTTAATGAGATCTTCAGAAGCGTGTCTTTCGGTATTCTCCCAGCCAAACCAGCTTTAAGAAAAGTCTTTCCTCAGCTGCATTCTCAGCAACAATTTATCTGTATTTTCCTCTTACCCTCAGTGTTGTCAGAGCTCTGGCTTGATGGTCTGAGATAAAATGTGTACACACGCATTCACATACAATACCAGCTCTTATTTCATGAATGTCAGAGCATTTGTCTTTGGAAATTTGTTTGGGTTGCTTATTTCCTGTCTGAGCTTTGTGGAGGTGTCTCACAGTGTGACTTGGGGTGAGTGAGCGATACTGCATGCAAAAAATATATGCCCAGGTCATTGGTATATTTGCAGACACCAACACGCCCATGCCAAAAATGAAATAACTTAGAACAAGTTCTATCTCTATTTACACAGACTTTTTTAAAAGTCTCTTTCACCTGAAGTTAAGCAGTACCAAAGTAAAAGCTGTATGGCATGGTGAAACTTGATTCAGAAATAAAAGCATGTGACTACTTTTATGACATGTTATTATCATATATGATCTCTAGGTTACTGAATGATTATGTGAGAATTTAGACATTCATACAGAATTTGCCAAAATGAATTTCATATTGTTTTCTTTCTCTCATATTCAGTACATAAAGTAATTTCTGACCTGTATAAATGGCGTAAAAAATATTCTTCCCTGCCTTTTCCAAAGTTTAATCCAAGAATCAAAGATGACAACAGCATGGATAAGCACAAATGTCAGCCAGCTGTGCACTAGCACGGACATGTCTCATGGAGAAGGTGGTAACACTTTTTTACAGAAGAAAGGCTGAGGTAGGGTAATGTTTGCTTTCCAGTATTTGTGTTCTAAAGAGTTTGGTATTGCTCAGTTTAAAACTGCTGCTAAGATAAAGACAAGCTTCAGGTGACCCTTTGTTTTTCTAGGTCACAGTTTGTTATCTTGACATAACACACGCACACAGATCTACTCTCATACGCAGAGGTAAACTTTCTAAATATGAGTAGCAGATTTTCTAAGTGCTCAAATGCTGTTGTTGCAAAGCCTGTTCTCTAAGATAGAAGGAATATTTCAAGACAAATGTAATGATTTTTCTTAAACTACACTGAAATTTTTCCCTCAGAGGCCAAGCACAGGGAAAGAGAAAAAGTAAGGACTGCTCCTTGGGAAGGGGTGGCTGGCTTCCAAGGGCATAAAGGAATACATGTCAGAGCAGCTGCAAATGCTTGAACTGGGATTCAAACACATCAACCACAGCCCTCATGGTGATTAAGGAATAAGTTAACTCTCTGTAGAAAGATCTATTATTTATAACGTGCAGTGCTCAGCACTGTACAACCAAGGAGAGAAGCACCAACTTGGCTCCTTTTCTCCACTCTGACATTTATCAGACGCTCTCGGATCATTCCAAGAACACACTGCACTTGAGGCTCAGACACCTGGTTATACCATCTTTCTTAATCATGCATTTAAAATGTATTCCTCCTATGATTTTATACTTTCAAACCAGTTGAGCTATCACCTGATTGCAGTTTACACACAACCCTAATCAACATATTACAGCTTGGGAACTGCTGTGCCATGTCATTCCATTTAAAGGAAATGAGCTGTTCCTGTAATGCCTCTGATTGCCTGATCACACAACAAAGTTAAACTCTGAAATAAAAAATAAGAAGAAGAAGGAAGAAAAAAAAGGCAAATATTAAACTAAATTTTTAGTTAAAATTAAACTAAATTTAATATTAAATTAAATTTTTGAACCGTGGAGCCATATGAGGTTAAGCCTTTCCCACCCCTTGCGTAATGCTGCTCACATTGTGTCTCTGGAAACCTGTCCAGGTGTGCATCCCACTACCTGAAATCACTGGGTTGGTGAGACAGGATCTTGAAGCCACTGACATTGGCTTTCAATTCACTCCTTATTTCCAAGTAAATATTCTGCAAGCGTGTGATTTTTTGGCACTGCCTTAACAATTGTGGCATTGCCCTGAAGGACAGACTAACCCAGTTTATAATAAGTGTATTTAATAGTGCAGAGCTCTATAGCTTGTCTAGTAGGACTTTAACCAGGCCTTTGTAAATGATTTCAAAATCAAGTTGCAAACCAAAGGGAATTTATTCACTGCCTATTTTTTTAGTAATAATTGGAAGGTTGCTTTGCAGGTTTTTGTTTTTGTGAAGTGTACATGTTTATTTAAGCATATGTTTATGTAAGCATATTTGTGAAGGCATCAGATTTAATTTTTGGTTTTGAATCAGAACATAAGTTCCTGTTTAAAAAAAGATTTTTATACTGAGCTTGTTCAAAATATGTGCAGCGAAGAGGAAGACAGACCAATAGACTGATCATCCCTCTCCTACCCACACACAAAACCCATATACAGTGGCCAGATCGTAAATGCTGTTTCCGAGGGAGGTCATTTCAACTACTTTAGTTTATGTCCAGCACATTTGTTGTGTTTTATGGCAATAGCAATGCACTACAAGAGGGAGATTCAAATGCTTAATGTCAGATACTTAGTTGTGTTCTTGGTAAAGGACTTTGGTTTTAGTTTGTGTACTAATAATGGAAAATGCTTTAAACACATCTGTTACTGTGTCAGTGTTTGAACACAGTAAGAAAAATTACTGTCTTCAGAAAGAAAATAACCCTGAAATTATTCAACATGGGCAAAAATTACCCAAATAGTTCAAAGAGTTTCATAACAAAACAAAAATCATGCCCATTTTCCTTCTATAACCAGCATTTTTGGATGCTGTAAAGTCTATATGCTTCTCTCAAAGATTCCGCCCTGCATTTTTGCTGTGTTTCTTGTCAGCCATTGCATAACGAAATGATGGGAAAACTGTGGTGTTACAGTTTAAGCAAACTCTAGTGACTTTGAAAAATTATGAGAACAAAAGTCCAAAAACTGGCCCAGGGTCACTCTCCAAGTACAGAGTATTAAAGACCAGCTTTTTATTCTGCTTCTTGCTGAATACAAATTTCCCTTCCTTCCTGTTTCTGGCAAATGACAGATAGAAAGTGATTTTGGAACCCAAGTTAAAGCCATTAAATATTATATTTGTCACAGTAATCTTTTTTCCAACCATTTTTGTTCTGGTGGTACTGCTGTTCCAATTCCCACAATAATCCTGCAGTTTTGTGTCATGTCTGGAGCGTGGACAATTCACTAACCCCAAATAACATGAAAGTACAAGGTTGTATATGCACATCACAGTCTATTTTAGGTCACTGATACTCTTTAAAACAGTAAAGAATAATTTTGTTAGCATATTCATCTACAAAAACACAAGAATGAAACTGTTATGTGGATTACATAAAGTCAAAAAAAAATATGATATTTTCCTGGTGCATGCAATTCTGTGTTGTGTATGCAAGATATAAACTAAATGTTGTTCTTAGCTGTTCTTTGATGAGACTTCTAAGGGCTATTAGAAAACTGCTGAAAGACACTACAAATCCAAAATGGATGAATTCAGTAAATCAAGGGAAACCGGGTTTTTCCTTGCAGACTCACCTTTAATGAAGTTTAATGAACTAAGATATAACTTTGATGTAATTATATTGGTCTAAGTATGGTCCTGAAAATTGAAAGCGTTCTTCTTGCTAAGTGAGCATGGAGACTTTGCCTCTCTTTGCAAATACAGCCAGTATCAGAGCTCTGGTGTTTAAGTCTCTCAAATACTTGGTAATGGTTATGGAAACAGTAAATAAGTTGAGAATTTTTTACCCAGTAAATTTGGATTTTTAAGGAAGAACCAGTGCTGAGGAGACAGGTGTCTGGACCAGGGCAACAGCGCTAAGTGGCCCACCATCTGACAAAGCTGATAACACCAGCAGAGCCCCACTCAGGTCAGCCAGCCAAAGCTTCACAAAATCCTAATTTTGCCTCATCAGCAAGATATTATTTGTGTCACATCACAGACAGCAGAAAGGGGGGACACAGATGAAAAGTGGGTGAATCAAAGGTGAGGAGATACAAGAGGAAGTGTTTATTCACTCCTGCTTCTTGAGGATAAGATTATCTGAAGTCCTGCATTTTCAGTTGTTTATAGCCATACATTACTATTTGGTTCAAATATTTACTAGACCCCATCAAATAATCAAGCAAGTAAGAATTGTTTCTGTTGTTTTCAAAGCTGATTACAGAGCACAGATATTGCTTGTTAATCTTTCCCATTCCTTGATTATACATTTAGAATATATACTCCTGTATCTCTTTTCAGAGCACAGATGCTGAAACCACAGGATGTCATTTTAATCCTCATTTGCTGTCACAGCTATGGATCCAACTGGTTTTATTCTAGGCAACACACAGCCAACTGCAATGTGTGTACTTGGGGTAACTCTCATCTAAGCAAATAATGTTCTACCTAACTCATGCACAAAATAAAGCCCTCTCCTTTAGACATTAAGCTGATAGTCTCTTATCACCTTACATGGTTGGAGAGGTAGAGGCAGATTAGGAAAAAGGTGGTTTAGCCCAGTTTTGGTAGCAGGGCACAAAATGTGGAGCTTATGTGACTTGAATGAAGCCAGACTTTGGCCCTGGCCAGCAGGGAAACACAGCTATTGCCAGAGTTGCAGATGACTCTAGCACTTTAACTGTGGAGAACCCAGTAGAGAAAAAAAAACAAAAACAAAAACAAAAACAAAACCAAAAACAAACAAACAAAAAACACAAACAAAAAAACCCCCTGAAAGTTCCTGAATTCGACAGAAACTTTCAGCCCCCAAGCTGCAGTAAGACTCAAGTATGCTGAAACAACAGCTTTATGTAGTTGATAGAGAGCAACTGGTATGATGGCAGGTGAGAATGCAAGCGCATTAAAGCATTTGCTTCAGTTTGGAAAGGGAACCTAAAGAACGTACTTCTAGGGTTCAAGCCTTTAAAGAAAATGTTTGTGGCATATGGCTACAAATGGGTAGCATATTTTAAATTATTTCTTAAAATAACAAGGGGGAAGCAGAAGTTCAATTGATTGTTCATTAATTAACGGGGCCCTGGAAATAAAAGTGTTTGCCAACAAATAATTAAAGACATATAAGCTAAACCATTTTTGAACTTGAATTATTTCTTCAGTTTAAAAGTAGCTAATTAAAGAGATGGCAAGCTGTATTAAAGCATGCCAGCTACAACACTGAAAAATTCACAGAAAGAATAATTCTTTACTCTGTTGAGCACTGGAGGATGTCTGTCAGCCAGCAGCACATGTGACATCTTTCTGCTCCTACAGGTGTTCACAGAATATTTTTCCCACAACAGCTGGCTGAAAGGGCTGAAAGCACCCCACAACCTCCTTTGAGCCCATATTTCTGCATAAACAAAAGCTTAAACACATAAACACACACACGTGCATACCAGGCAGGTGCACACCTGCCCGGACACACCGCAGTGTTTGGCACTAATTTCCTTTATCACAAGGGGGCTGGCAATAGTGTGGGGAGTGAGCTGTGGGAGCAGCAGCTGAGGTACCCAAACAAGGGACTCCTTTCTGTGTAGTCTGCCAGGCAGCAGAGCTGGCAGCTGCCACTTCAAGGGCAGTAGCCCTGTGCAAACACCCGGTTACGAATGCCACATACCCTGGGCATTAGTCACAGCGCGCCGTGGGCTAGCCTGTGTTCACACAGGCAGCATAAAAGTCAACAAATACATAAAACCCCTGCACCCTGGCCTCAAGTGAATGTACCCCAACAGGAAGATCCATTTACCATGGGAGAGGAGGGACTGCAGGACAGCTGCCAATCCCCGTTTGGCCTTCCGGGGTGGCACTATCGGCCATTGCCAAACCCTCCCTGCTCAGCAGACCTGAGGAAAGGCTGGTCCTGAAGCTGCCCATGCCCTCCAGCTCCAACCCAGCCCTGAGTCCACTGAGATAGACTTGTGGGCCACACACAGAGCACTGCCTCAAGAAATTCCCATGGGGCCAAATCAAAGAAGAATTGGACACTTCTGCGCAGTTTTCCCCATATTGTTCATTGTGCAGAGGCAGCATGGTACACTTGCTCCATGAAATCACCACCTACACCCTGAACCTTGTTTCCTCTCAGTCCCATCAGCATTCCTCTTTCTTCTTTCCATTGTGGACCACTTAAACTTTCATGGACCAATCCACAGCAAAATATAGAAACTTGAATTTCTTATAAGGTTGATGTTGTCCCCCAGATTTACTTCTTCTACTGTAACTCAACCATCACTGAAGACCCTGGAGCAAAAAGTTTCCGAGAGATACTTTGCAATCTTTTATTGGTGATGTGTATTTCCTAGTTAAGATTTCTCCCGAGAAATGAAAAAAAAGGTACAAAGCAGGAACATAAATTAATTTACAACAGAAAATTTATTAAAGCAACAACAAGCCATTGGAACCCTTTCATGGGCCTCCATGACTCATGTCTAAACAGGCTGATAAAGTGATTCATCCTGCGGGAGAGTCATGTTTAAATATGCTGCTGCTATCACACTTCCAGCACCAGAACAGCCACTCCAATGGCTTTTCTCATCCTAAGAGACACCACTCATCCAGACAAGAGGCAATACAAGTTCCTTCACACATGCAAGCTTGACAGTAAGCAGACTGACACTACAAGGCAGATGGATAAAACCAAATCAAAAGAGTGCCCTTTACAACTGCTCTAGGTGATGGCAGAGGGGAGGAGGAGGAGGAAGAGAGGAGAGGTAACTGGGCTCATTCCTGTGCTTGTATTCAGGTGAGCCTTTTGTCTTTATACTTCACAGATCCCACTGAAATCATTCCACATAAACTTAGAAGGCCATCATCCAACAGATTTTGTTTAGTCATGGAGACATTTAATAATTAGTAACAATACCGCAGCTGGGAGATGTATAGCCAAAGCATGAATATTTTAGACATACATTTTCAAGAGATGGAGAGATTATACCTATTTTATCGAAAAAGAAAAAGAGCTAAAAATACTTAAAGTAGTACTAGCACTGATTTCATATAGTTTTAAAATATTCCTATGTTTTATTCAGGATCAGTAGAAAGATACATTTCCTGTAACTTTTCTGAGTATATTGCTTCAGAGCAGAAGCAGGAAAGAATGTCTACGTGCTCAGCAGTACCAAAATCATGTTGTTTCAGCAGAACATTAATTAATTTTTTGACCCTTCTGTCTCTCTGACCCAGTTCTGAGAAGATTATTGCTGTTGTCAGGTCATAACTTGTTTCAAAAAGCCAAGTGTTAACTTCCCACTTACAGATTACACTGGCAAGAATCTGTCTGCTTACATAGGATATGTCTTTGTCCTTGGTCTGCACTGTTTCTGTAATTCTCTAGTGCAGGAAGAAGAAATTACCTTGCAACACAATTTATAGATGACACTGATCAGTGGAATAAAAATTCGTAGCTGATTAGCTCTGCCTTGTTTAGGAGTTAAGGAGAAAAGAAACTTTCCCTTTAATGGACAGATAACAGAAGAAAAATGTTTCCTAGGAAATAGATAAGGTGGTCCAGCGCAGAAACAATATACAAAAGTGAAGTGCCTGAAAACCCATAGAAATTATAAGGTTTGGTAAATAGGATGGATAATCAGAGGCCCCTGCAATTCTAATGTGCACTGGTTAAGCTTGACCTACACACAAGCCTATTTTGCTAAAGAAAATAAAACATCACTGAAGGTGGTAAAAGAAACCCCGTTCAGTCTTGTGGTGTGTTGTGGAAATTGAACCTTTAGCCTGTATGGAATATTATGAAGGAAAAGCACATTTATAGGATTTGCCTTTTTAATGGGAGTATCAGCTGCAAATACTTGATTGATCAACTGCCAATATCTCAAAAGGCAGGAGAGTGAGTGACGCAGGCACAGGTAAAGGTGTATGCCAAGTAGCTGTATTTTAGAGATAACAAATACAGTTTTATGCTACATACAGTATACAGTAACAGCACCAGTACCACCCCCCCCCCCAAAAAAAAAAAAGTCACACCTAAGAAATATGGTGCCAGATAAGCCATTGCTTTCCAGAGGGAGTGCTCTGCATTCTCACATGCACCAAGCTCTCTTTAGAAGTGCCTCAGTTTGGATCCCAGAGACTGAGGCACTTGTCAAGTTACTGACGTTATTGAAACACAGACTGTGTTTAGCTCCATGTTTTGCATATGCTTTTTTCCCCTTGCAGGCCAAAGAGATTTCTGTAGATGTGTTGTCATTAAAATAGTTAAAGTGTGATGTGGAAAACTGGATTGTTTCATATAAAACAATTTCCTATTAGAGATGTATCTGTCAAAGTCATGAACGCTACTGATAAGCAAAATACAACACTGGTCAGTTTAGCTTGTGATTCTATATTCAGGTTTACTTACATCAGTTTTCAAAAAAACAGTATTGCCCTTAGGAATTTTTACTTTCTTTAAGCCTGGAAGTGAAGGAACCGCTTTTTTGCAATTACTTCTGAAGGAAATCTAAAAAATTAAGCTGCTGTACAGGAGTTGCACAGCAGCATAGAATTTCAGGGAGCACAGACCAGGAAAAAAGGCAAATGAATTTACCTGAAAGTCAACTGTACATCCCTCTGTACCATATTAGTCTTACTAAAGGATTTAATGAGCTTCTTGGACCCAGGAGTGAGACCGTGCCAGACACAAAGCAAGAGCTGTTATTCTCTTCCAGAATGGCAATCTGTTCTTTCGCTACTTTGCTTTCAGCTTCCCTGTGTCCCTTCTTCCTTCTATGTACATTTTTTCATTGTTAGGCTTAAATGCGGGTTCTGCTTAACCTGAGCTCAGTAAGAAAGTTGTGCCAGGTCAGCCCTTTCAGCTTTCATGTCTGTGGCCAAGCTCATCAGCAGATCTGCTTGCTTGTATTTCTCCTCCAGGGATTTTGCTTACAATGGAGACCTAAAGATCTCATTCCTGAGGGGCATCCTTGCAAAGGCAGTTGCTGCCTGACACAGCTGTTACAGGATACCAAGGAAATCACACCATGAAAATAATGCTGCCACCTCTGGGTATATAACATATATATCATTCACGCAGTGTTACAGACGTGATGGAATGGCACAGGGGGCTAATTTTAAAACCCAACTAGACTGTAAAAATGTGCCCTCTCCAGAAAGCAGGGCAGATCTGCATCTGTGTGCCTTGTGGCAGGGTAGGATGGGAAAGGCAAAAAACAATAAAATGGAAAAATAATAGCCCTCTTTTAAAAGAAAGAACTTTATACCCCATATGGAAGTGGATCATTACACTGCCCTTGCTGGGGCCTCTCTCTGCTCTGTTTGTTCTGAAGTCATCTACAGAGAGCAGGGAAAGGACCGGATTAGCTAAGTGTGGCATGCTCCATGCTGTCTTGGGAGCATTACTAATCTCATAATAATACCAACTGCAAGGCATCTCTTAGTGTAAGAGGGCAGGCAGCTAAAACAGACAAAGGGAAGAAGGATCACTAGCANAAACCTAATAAATATCAGCAGAGGGATTCAGGCAGTAACAAAACAAGAAATGAAAGAGGATCAAGAGGCAGAAAAACCACAAAAGGAGAGAAATAGTAGATGAGAAGTCAGAAAGGGTGCAAAGATAGGCACAAGAAAACAAACACAGTTTTACACCAGATTAAAGAGCTCATGACATGCCAAAGGGCCCCCGGATCTTTTGGCACCTTTTTGATGACAGTCGGACTAGCCCCCAGTTCTTTTGGCACCTTTTCGATGACAGTAGGACTAACTACTGTGTCACATCAGTGCTGAGCTGCAAATAGTCATCTCACACCGACTTTTAATCACTGACACCTCAGATTCAGAATGGCACAGCAAGAGAGCACCAAGAGGTTTGCATATCATACAGTGGCCATACAAGGACTTAATCACCTTCCTCTGGTGAATTTACAGAGCAGCTGCTCTGTAAGGCCCCAGTGCTTAAGTATGAATAATGTGGTTTTAGTAATACTGCTCAGTGTTGAGGAAGATTACCATGCATGTCCTTAGCCATGAACACTAGGAGATGAAAGAGCTGTTCTGCTTGACCTTTAATGTAGAGGAGAGAGAATTTTGGAAAGTAGAGGGTAGTGATTTGTACATCCCATTTTATAGCCTACACAATGCTTTTCCAGCTCATGCAGCTGTGTTTGACTGTCAGGGAGTGAAGCTTTCAGACTTTACTCTAGCAATTTTATACTTAAGGGAATGCAATGTTGGCCTCTGTGGTGCAAATACATGTCTGAAAAAGAAATTAGCAAAGATTTCTTCCTCTTCCTTTGTTTCCTCTTAAGTGACACATTTAACAAAAACATTAGGCAATATATGCACTTTGTCCCTGTTCTGGTTATCATCACTTAGGATCCTGCAGAAGTTTTGGCAATTTGGGAAAGGAGGAAAAGTCTTACATGTAAAAACCAGCCTGCAGAGAAAGAAACTTTTTCCTATGTATGTACTGGGGTTTTACACTTACCCAGAAAGATATCTGCACCTCCTTTGGGCCAGAAGAAGTCAGTCTCTGGTCTTGGAGATTCCTTTAGGTGGCAATAAATAAGCTTTACTTAAATGTTTATGAGTATTGAATTTTGTTGGAAAAACTGCAGGAAAGAAACACACTGAGAATTCTTCTCTCGATTAGTTTTTCTCGATGAGTTTCATAATATGCTCATAAATACCACGTAGGAAAACAAACCAGCAACTTTTTAGTTTTGTGCATAGTCGAAATCCTGCTGTGGCCTTCAGAAAACCAGACAAACAGATAAATGGGAGTCTAAAACATAGCATACATCAAAAATATATGCTGTCATGATTTTAGATTTGGAAGGCTCAATACCATCTCAGACTCAACCCCCAGACACAATGTTCCCAAAATGCTGTAGAGGCTTTAGTAGCAGAGTTATTAACTGATAAAACAGGACACTGAGAAACAAGGTCAATCTGCCATTTTGAACAGCAGAACAGAAAGTGTGTAAACCACTGGTAACACCATATCTTAAATTTCTCTAAAACAAGGATTTTGAAACTCATATTTGAGACAAATTAATTGCGCCTGCTTTTTAGAAAATGTTGGTC
>WEIT01040467.1:31999-42883 GCA_013389985.1 Dryoscopus gambensis | reverse complement strand
TTCTTACCAACAGTGAGCAAGGCTAAAGACACCTCCTGCCGATTAATGACTGGTGGGAACCAGCTAATCACCTCAAACCATTAACCCTAACTGTTTTTAAGCTCTAAAACCTAAACCAAGTCCTCAGTCACTGGGGATACTATTCACCCTTCCTATTTACAGATCTATCCCCCAAATTCCCCCCAGAATCCTGCTCCAAAAAATCAGCTCAAAATTTCATGTGGGAATTTTTATTGCATGTGTTCAGGCAGATAAAAGCCAGCTACACAGTTAATGAAGTGGTCCATTTTTCACCTATTTCAGAATAATTTTAATTTCACATCACATACATGTCAGTACAGGGTACTTGTGGGCATTTAAAACCTGACACATTAGTTAATCAGGGCTCACTGGTCTTTCCACAGGGTAATTTAGTTTATAATATAGCAGGAAACAAGAGGAAAAGAACTGAGAGAAAGGAGCTGAGGGGAAGGGAAGCAGAAAACTGGGGGAAAAAACCTGCATGAGATAAATCTGACCATTCAGCATTCTGAAGAGGAACCTATTCATAAAGTTCATTCTTGATGTATTCTGATAGGCTTTTGTTTTGGTTTATTTTATAACCCTATTGTACAGTAGGCAGCCTGTTGTTTCCTCTAATCATCTGTTTCCATGACCATCACCTTTATTGATTTAGTTCCCTTCTAAGTTTAATGCAGTCTCTGAGATTAAAGCCATTTTTCTCCAGGATGGGTTAGTTAATAGTAGATTTCTTTTAAGCAGCATTTGGATTAGTAAAAAATTTTATTTTTTGCACAGAAGGTATTTTTCAAGTAAATAAAACCTTTTTACAAAGATAAGCAATAGAAGGCGGATTCTAGCATATAAATATAGTCAGTATCATTTTTAAAGTGGGAAAAAGTGAGTGAAATAAATAAAAGCAGCACTCCTTATAGTATATTTATTAGTGCTATCAAATACTACAGATTCAAAGAATAAGGTACATGGGATTTCATTCTCCACAGTCAGATGTTATTTTAATCAGGCTTACAGTTACAATAGGTAGAGAGTTATACAATGTGAAGTAATTTTCCCCAACAGATATAGTAATATAACTCAGTGTTTTGCAAGTATACCTGTAGAGATTATAAATCAAAACCAGAATTTATTGCAAGAATATAATAACCCAAATCCTTTACAATTTATGTTTCTGATTTGATTATAGAGATTATTTGCTTGTCTCTATTACTGCACTAAACTCCCTCCTACTTGGTGATACTTCATCCTCTAATGTCCACGCTCAACCGTCCATCACACTATTTGATAAGAAAAGCCCCCAGCTGCCTCTTGCACGCAGTATGTTAAACACTGCCAGCTGCCATTCCACAGCCACGTATGCAGGGATTTGGTTCTGCAGCTCCTTTACCTCACTTGAAATCATAATGAATTATCAGAGATAAACAGAATGCACCAAACCTACTGCAGTAAATGGAAAATCATCTGTTGACCTCATAGGGCTTTAAACCATTCCTCCCCTGACAGCAGACATTCATTTCCTGCTCTCAGCCTATGCCAGGGCAATACTAAATGTATTACCCAACTCAGCTCTAGCATTTGGTAGCAAAACAAACCAGAGAGCACATGCAGTACAAATTAATATATTTATATTTATTGTACCCTACATAAAATACAGAAGGAAAAAAAATTTGTAGACTTATCCTAATTGAAAAAGAATCTTCAGATAAATCTGCACTAACAATTTTTCTGTAATACTTTCTTGCCATTATTTTTCCATTACCACAGTAAAATTTCTGTTAAAAAAAAAGACTCTCATGAATTAATTATACATTTATCTTATAAATATTTGAACTACATATTGCTTTCTGTTAAAATGGTATAGATTTACTGGAAGAGAAACCAAATGGCAGCTACAGAAACACACTTCCTGTTGATTACAAAACCCAAGCTCTGCGTGCTTACAAATTATCATCTGTTGTCTAGAGTTTCCCCTATAGTGCTTCAGCTGTGTTTTCCCCAGCTATTGTTTTGTTCTCATCCCTGGGAGTTTTCTAGAATTCCTCTGAAACTGAACAATTGGGGAAAAAAATCATTGAATGCTACTATGGTAACAAACTAAAGAAAAATAAAAAATAATATAAGCAGACCGATGAATCAGGGCACAGACCATCACACTGGTGCTTTGTGCACAAGTAAAAGCAATCCGGGGGACTATTTAAAGGTGTTGAACTCACAAATATGTTAATGGTGTAGTCTTTTATTTAGAATTGAGCATTTTTCTCTACTCAGAAGCTGTAATGTATTACATGTGGCATTAATTATCACATATATCTTCGTGTAATATATATCCTCCTTGGAGACTATTTTAAGACACATCAAGGTCACACCATTGCATGCTCAAAAATCAAAGTCAAAAATAAAAGAAAACAACAGAAAAACAATTACAATTGCATATGAGCTTTTTTCCCCCCTCACACACAAAAATAAAAGACTAATTAGTCCATCAAATGCCATTTTTTGTACTTGACAGCAGAAGAGGTCTTCTGGGTTAATGAGACTGATCCTCAGCTGTTTCAAGCAACTACACTTGCATAAACAAAGATATGAAAACACTGGACTCCTTAAAACACCTGTGAAGTTTGTAATTATGATCCTGTCAAGAAGCTATCCCAGAGCTTTAATCCTGTGATGTCTCTAAACTACCTTCCTATTTGCATTCAAGTTTGTTTATTGCCGGGTCTTATCTACCTTGTTTCCCAGAGCAAGTACTGTTTTAGTTTAAAAGACTCCTCTCCCTCTTTGGTGTCTGAAGGACATTCATAGTCATACAGAACCTTATTTTCCCTCCTCAGTCTTTGTCCTATGAGTCTAAACAGCTGGGTTTGGTCATCTTTATTTCTAGTATTTACTCTCCTTTCACTTACAGCCCTGTAGACTACAATCCTGTAGTCCTCTTCAGTTGTTCCCATGTAATTCTATTCTCACTGAGCAGCAACAAATTCCAGGTATGGTTTCCCTTAACCCTGTTTGATGGGATTAATGAGTCTTTGACATCATTAGGAGTCATTCGTCCGACACATTGTGGAAAACATCATTATACTATCCTTCTCTTAGTCTGTGTATTAATTCATGTGTGTCTGAAAACACCATGCTAAACTATGCTGAAAAAGACTATTACAGCATTACATCTTTTCATGGAAATTAGAATTGACTTCTAATTTATCTGGTTTTCACCTCTTCCCTTTTTAAGGTAGTATATTTTATCAAAATCTCTCTACCAAGTCAAGTGACTTTTGTGAAACCCAGTATTTATCAGCCATCAAAAGCCCTTTTTTATCCTACAATCAGGAACACAAAAGAGAAGGCATTTCTTTATTCAACATGCTGGTCACAATATGGAAGCCTTCAAAGATCAAAACAAATCAAAGAAAGATGTTTGATTCTAATTTTCAGATGCTTAATTCAATATATATTCCATATGTGATACTTGTGTCCATATATGAATGATGATGTAGTTATTCTTAAAACCCTCCTGTCCATAGGAAAAAACCCTGAGAAACAGGGGGACAGAAGAGACAGAAGAGAAAAAGAGGGTCTTTTGATGGTGGGAACTCATTAGAAGAAATGGTGGCAGATTTTTGAATAGCTGAACTGTTTTCATGATCTTACTTGCAAAGAAAGCAAGCAAATAAAGCCTTGGGAATAATGGTCTATAAACAGCTTGCTTTAAAAGTAATTGACAACCTCGATTGCTATGATACTTCAGTCTCAGGGGAAAGAAGCTGAAATGCTTGTAGCAGTGTTGGAAGCCCTTTCTCCTCACTGACTGCAGGAAAGAGTCATACATATTTTGTCCTTGTATTGCACATAATTATGAAGCAGGTGCAACACAAAATACAACAGTGAGGTTTAGAAACGAAGAGTAGATTTGGCAGAGTTTTGGCCACAAAAGCAAATTCTTTAAATCAGCTGTAAATCAAGAGTTGTCAATTACATTCCTGCAGTCATAAATACTTTGATAGGGAGTTAGTCTATGAATGTGCTCAGCACTTTGGCAGATACATTTCTCTTTCGGAGCTGCAATTTTCGAGTTGTGCAAAAGCTACAAAGTATGGCCATTGACCATACTTTAACTGGTATCTTTAAACCTTCAGTTTAAAAACACAGATCAGTAGCTCAATGTCACCCTGAAATAACACAGGGCTATATCCATATGTCTGGCAAGCTGAGAGACTTAACTGGTAACTAATCTAAACAACATATATACCACTGTTTTACTCATCTAATTTTATATTAATGAAAGTGAAAAATTACCTTAACAAGTGTGTCAGATGAAGCAGGACTGGTGAGTCCTGTGTAAAAATCTAGAACTTAATTGTCTTAACTGATCCAATTTGATAGATAGATAGATAGATAGATATTGTTCTCCTATATGGAGATGGAAAAAGCACTGATTAAATTACATAAGTGATAAAACTCTGCAACTTCATAATTTGGTTGTAATAACGCAGAAGGCTTTAATGACCATGAAAAAAGAAACCCTTACTCAATCACAGATGTGTACTGAGCAAGGAAATGCTCTTGATCAGAGGAATGGCACACACTGAGACTCCTCCTGTAGCATGTGCTGCTAAATACTAATCTATTCCCCTGGAGATGAAAATTGAGGATGAAGGGCAAAGATAATCCTGCCTAGATTTTGACCTATGGCTCTAGGGAGATTAGTCACTTTCAACAGCAAAAGCACTAAACAATACTACTATTCAGTATCTTTTTTTTCTGTGTTTGTGTGTAAAATCTTTTTCTCATCCTGAATAAAATGCTTATTCAGCTCTTTACCCCTGAAATTTTCCCTCTTTCCCCACACCTATTCTTTGTACATATTTCATCTTTGTGGTTCTCAGGTTTATCTAGCCTAGCCATAAATCTGTTTCCTGAGGGTGGCATGTCTGGTATCCATGGGGAAACATTCTGGTCTTTCAAAATTCAAAGAGCGTTTTTCTATGTAAGTGCAATATTTGGAGTATGTTCTTAAAATTGTGTTTAATTTCTTTACACCCATAGCATGAGACAGCTAAATCATATTCCTGTTCCTCAGTTTTCTTATACCTATGCTACACCTATGCTACATCAATCCTATTGTTTAAGACCAAGGTGTGAACAGAGAGGACTCAAGCATTTGTTCCATCTTTCAGGTTATACATATAATCACTGAATCATTTAGGTTGGAAAAGAACTCTAAGATCATTGAGTCCAACTCTAATCTCAGCACCACCATGTTCACCACTAAACCATGTCCCTAAATGTCACATCTACCCTTTTTTGAAGACTTCCAGAGGTGATGACCATTTCCCTGGGAAGCCTACTCTAGGGCTTGAGAAATCTTCTGGTGAAGAATATCGCAATATCCAACCTAAATCCCCCCTGGCACAATTTGAGGCAATTTCCTCTTTTCCTGTCACTTGTTACTTGGGAGAAGAGGTGGACCTCCACCTGTCTACAATCCCCTTCCAGGTAGTTGTAGAGAGAGATAAGGTGTCCCCTCAACTTTCTTTCCTCCAGGCGAAACAACCCCAGCTCCCTCAGCTGACACAGATCTATGGCTGATTTTTGTGATACACAGATAGGCACATCTTCTCTACCACTTTCCATACAGTCCTCTCCTCCCTATCTAGTCTTTCTTGATAAAAAACTGACTCCAGAACTAATTTAGAGAGGAATGTGGACCTGCTGCTTTAGTAAGGCAGTGGACCTAC
Organism: Dryoscopus gambensis; assembly: GCA_013389985.1. Lineage (NCBI taxonomy): Eukaryota > Metazoa > Chordata > Aves > Passeriformes > Malaconotidae > Dryoscopus > Dryoscopus gambensis. The sequence goes on along the minus strand of WEIT01040467.1, from coordinate 37,130 downwards.
TTACATTTAATGTGATGAATTTCAGTTTACCTGGATGCAGAAAGATACACTGGAGTCCTAACCTTCACTGGCCAAAACCCATCACTTACAAGGTCATTTATCAGCAGAGGCAGAACCAATCAAGCACTTTTCCTGCTTCTTCTGCCTTGTTACTGAGTCTGGAAACATGAGACAGATGGATGTACCAGTGTCCTGCAAAATGCCACACAGGGCAGCTGCTCCAGTTCAGCCTTGCTGAAGCCTGTGGCCTGTTGTGGTGACCCAGACCATTGGGGGCTGTGGCAGGGGGTCTTCCCCCAGGCTTGAGAGGCAGGCTTCTCCTAAGGACATTATGTACCCCACTTCTCTTCCTTATATTAATCCATTGCTTCTCCCTGCCCCCTTTATTCCTTACATGTGTGTTTTCCCTTCCCTGCATTCCCCGTTGGCCCTTGTACCTCGCTCACAGTATTCCCATTGGTCCCCTTGCCATAACCCCGTCTCTGTACCACCCCTGCACCCCAACACCCTTGATCCCGATGCTCTGCCCACCCTGTGAACCTATATAAGCCCCAAACCCTTTCTCCATTTTGTTCTTGGCTTCTAAACTCCCCCGCCATGAGGTTCAAATAAATCCTCTCGTGCAAGAACATGCCAAGAACCCTTCCTGACTCTTTCATTGTCTGCCTGCATGCATGAGTGCCAGCTGCTTCTCTGACTAAAGCTGACGCTAACTTCTTCACTCCTATGAGAGCCTGGTCCCTTTTGAGCTGCCCCCTCTGGGGCACCACCCAGAAATGGAGGCTCAGAGAACGGGACAGGACGGGAGCCTTGGTGCATCCGAGCTCGTCAGCTGGAAGGGCAGCAGCCCCGCGGGAGCGGCTCCAGACCCCGTGGAGACGCCTTCGGAAGGTCGTGGCACCCTCATCCACCACACTGCAACAGTGCCCAAACCTCAGTGATGTTATTTGTTTTTCTAAAGGCTCAGGGTGATGTTTTAGGGAGCTTGTAGCTACCTGGTGGAAAGTGCCCAAGTCATAACACAGTACAATCCTATTTCAATGAGCACCTCAGTTGTCCACACACTACCTCCCAAATTCTAGTAGTCTGCCAAAGATGCAAGATGCTCTTAAGGCAGAGAATAAATGCAAAGCTGTTGCAGGCAAAGCCACAACAGATTAGAGTGAGCTGTGGAAGTGTTTTCTAATGTAAATCCTTCACATTTTTAACCCTCCATTCTTGCAAATGCCTTCTTGATTTTGCCTCAAGCTTTCTGGAAAAAATAGGATCAGATCTGTGAAATTCAGACAGTTTTTGTTGGTTAGCTAGACATGAAAGATGAGCCAAAATCAGGCATGAAATTGAAAACTGTTCTCTCAGTGATAAGGAACACTGTCGGAGGCCTTGGATGAAATACTTGACCTAGCAGCCTTTCCTTCTCTAATGTCATTGATTAAAGTGATCATTAGCAATTTTCTTAATTATGCATAATATTTCTGGTTATCTGTATTCCTTGCTTTGTCCTCATCAAGTTCTTGCAGATCAATGTCATCTTTCCTTAGTTTATTGCTAGGTTTTAATATAAAAGATTAAAGATATAATTACCTTCATTGCATGTCTGTAGAGCTCCAGCCTCCAAATTTGCCTTCAATCCACATGAAAATAACTTAATATTTTATATTATCTCCAACTTCAACTCCACCTTATTTAATTCAACAAAAACATAGCATTTGAAAAGAAACATTAATATAAGTAATAAATTATGAGTAAATGCAGAGGATGAGAGAAATGATCATGCCAGATTTTTCTGACCTCGATAATCTGAAAGGATTTGACATGTGTACAGCTCATAAATGTCCTTTACAGTTCCCAGTCAGGGAAGAACAACTGTGGCTATCAAGATGAAGGAAACAGTGTGGTGCAGAGATCGCCAAGCCAACAGCAATCCGGGCCCCTTGGCTCACGCACAATGGCCACTGACATTCCAGGGTATTATTCTTCCTGCAGACTGCAAGGCTTAAGCCAAAGCTGCACTGCCTCAGTAGCAAGGGTCTCTCCAGTCCCTTGTTTCTGCAATGTGCTCTCTTCCAAAGCTGCAAGGACAGGTCAGACGGAGAATGGGAAAGAAGGACAACTAACTGGGGCCAAGCATTAAGGAGCAGTCTTTCCTAAAGAACAGATAAAATTAACAGTACTCTTTTTAATAAACAAGTAAATTAATAAAATTCATAAATTAACATGATGTGTGGGAAAGTTTTCTATACCAAATTGATAACTATCCATGGGCTTAACAAACTTTTGCAGAAATGCCACCCTTTGTCAGCCTTTGTATTTGCCTAGAAAAAGTAATGGGATTTTGTCTGACCCACCTATTCAAATAAACTCAATTTTAGATATGTTTTAGTGCTGAATTCCTTATAGTCCTCCAAATCCCCACATGGCATGGATGCCGTATACTATGCTTGTTTTACCTAGAACAGCTGGTCCCTGCTGCGTGAGGATATTTTCTCTAAGCTGGATGCTAACATTGAGCCACATTGCTTTTATAATGAAGCGTCAGATACATGTCATCAGCATGCTGCCTAACATTTTTTTCTCAGGTTTGGTGATTCCTTTAGGGAATGAATCTTGTCTTATCTTAAACTTTTATATTCATTGATGGATACAGTGATGCCTCAAATGGATGTTTCTCAGACATCTCTTTGCTCTTATCTCACTCTTTAGAAAACAACACTAGCTGTTTGCCCCAATTACAAATCCCAATAAACAAGTCATCTTCCCAAGATTTTGTCACATGGTGACAAATAGGTATATGCCTTCAGTGGGGAGGCTGAGATGATGTGTAACCAACTTTTTACTTCACTTCGCTCACCAGAACCACTTCAATTTTGTTTTTCATTGAAATCTTGCATAACCATTTTCACCCTGTCATTTTACTGATGTGAAGACATTGGTTTTAGCAAAATGCCCTCTCCGTTCTCTCGGCAGCTACAATACGACATTGTTTTGTCCTGGATCATAAACAAAGACCATGTTTTATCCTCCATTATATCTTCTCATTTTGAACTGAAATTTAGTTGATGCTTTGAGCAATATTATGAAAATACTGAGCACAACAATGAAGGGTGTGATTTCTGTTTCATGGTATTGCTCGCCTTTGAATACTGCTACTGTACCTGCGGTGGAAAAGAACTTGTCCTCAGGCCACCTTAAGGCACATTGGTAGCAAGGAAATAAGTGACATGAAATTTAATGCAAATATTTGAAAGTGTTTCTGGGTAAATATTTTGGGTTTTTTGCATTTTACCACATGTCAGGAATTTCAAAACCATTTTCTAAGGAAGGATCTCCTAGCCTGTCTCTCTCTTCACACAGTAAAACTTGACATTGTACTGTTCCACCAATACATTACATTTAATTTGCAGAAGCAAAGGATAAGTCGTCCCAGAAAAATCTGTATTTTGAAAGTCTATTTGCAGCATGGTATTACCTTATAGAGCAGATGTGAAAATGAGAAAGATTTTGCCTAATGAGGATTCCTCTTCCTCCTCTTTTTGCAAGTGTAAGGCCTGTGCTGTACAGAATGCACTAAGAACCTTGAACTAAAGAAATATCGTACACTTCTTATGACTAAAGGTCCTAAGTGGTTCAAGACTGGGATCTTAGAAGAAGAACTTTTGGGAATCCCTTATTAACTTAATCTATCAGTATTATCTGCTTGATCTGCAGGTTTTTATATTTTCTTGGTTTGAACTGGGGTTTTTGTTTTGTTTTCCCTTTTTCTGTTGCTAAGATCAATGACAAATATAGCTGATGATAAGGAGAATGGATGCTATTACAATAAAAACTAGAAATACTCCAAGAATGACAGTTATAGCAAGGACTTTAATTTACTTGTCATACTGCAATTGCCTAGACACCTTTCTTTTAAAATGATATTAAAAAGTACTAAATAATTCCATCCATTCCATCGTAAAGCAGGAATTGGATTTGAGAACGCAGATGAAAATGAAAAAGTATCTTGCCACTCTTGAGTTAACCTCTCATAGAAATAAATGGGTTCATTCTCATGTTCAACAAAGAGGAAGGTAATGGACAAGGGGAAAGCATTTTTTTTCTTTGTGCTTCTTGGCATCAAAGCCTAAGTTTCTTGTAAAAGAATAATAAAAGTGGAGATACCTAAGGGGGAAAATGGTAATCTCCCAGCATACTCAATAAGTTTCTAAAATAAGAGGCTCCCCACAAGCCACTCTGCACTGGCACCACTCTGCTCACAAATAGTCTGCAAGATGTCATTCATGCAGAAGTCTAATATGGTGGAGGCAAAATGTATGGTTTCCCTTGTCCTGGCCCACAGAATCCTAGATGAGGTAAATCAAAGGAAAATGGTCTTTTTCTCCTCTTTCTAGAAAAAAAAAAAAAAAACCCAGAATAACATTGCTATCACTGTCCTACTTTATAAGACATCCTTAATATCCATGATCTGGTTTTTCCAATACTTTATTTGGACCTGAGCCACATCACTTATCTGTATTTAAATCTTTTTTGGATTATTTGCCACTGAATCGAGCACATTAGTCAACATAGCTGATCAACTCTGATTTCAGATGGTAATGTCTTTCTGAAAGTGTCAGCTATAGAGTCACAGATGTGGTGCAGGAGGCCAGCTTAACATTCCACACCTCAATAAACGAGCAAGTCAAAACATGTGTTTTAGTCTCATCACAATCTTTTAGCCACTGAATGGCCTTTACAACCGATTATCTCCCTTTTTTAGGGTGTCTGTCTTTGAAGGAAATAGCAAACAACCAAACTTCAAAGTAAAAACCTCAGCTCTATAAAACAAAAAAATAAGCCAATTATTAAATATGACTGTGCTCTTCTGAGGTGTTGCTAAGTCTCCTCAATCCGTTCTGAAACACACTAATCAGCATTTATCTCCACAATCTACCACATACTTACTTAGCAATATTGCATTTTTGTTACCATTTACAACTGTAACCTCTGGAAATGTTACTGAGAATAAACCTAAATCCTCATTATAGTAACAAAAAAGGCAGATTACTTTTCAAGGTTTTCTTTATGCTATTTTGGGATTTACTGGTACTTAAATGCATGTCTGCATTCAACAGTCCAGTTTCTACACACATGC
>WEIT01040467.1:0-29758 GCA_013389985.1 Dryoscopus gambensis | reverse complement strand
ATGCCTGCAGCAAAGAAACTCCAAACTCTTCTGGGCTCCTGGCCTTTAACATATTAGAAATGTTTCATTAAGAGTTTACTAGTAATATAGCAGTTACTGGTAATGCTGAAAAATGCTTTTACTTCTTTTTTTTCCTCTCTCACAGACACAGGCACACACACCCCATTCACACAGGCTTTCTTTGGCTGCTATCGCCACCACACACTGACCTTTGAAATATGGAAATAAAAGTGCTCAGAAATAAAGCTGGCAGCAACAGCAGCCCGACTGTCGTCATTTAGAATCTTAAACAAGTGGGGCCATAGTTTGCAAGCTGTCTTCATAATTACTTGAAGCAGTTGTCATTCTGGCTCTAGTTTGTTCATTACACCCCAAACAAACAGCTGATATTTGTTAAAGCACATAAGCTACTCTGTTGAGGCAGGGTTCTTTATTGTCAGGAACCCTGCAGCTGCAAGTCACATGCAGTTCACAGTATTTCCTGATTTCCTTTGCTTTATTTGCTTCCTTGCATTCCCTTTACAGCAATATCATTTTTTACCAGAGAGAGAGAGTTAAAAAAAACCCCAAACACAATAAGGTAAACATTAACTAACATAAAGCTTGATAGGCTTAAGGTTTATGACCCAAATCTGGTTCCCATTAAACAAATACTTTCGCTGTCGTAAAGAATGCTTAACAATAAGAAAGTCATGGATGGAATTTGAGACTTCTGCACTCCAATGAAACAACTGCCACTTGCAGTTCAGCTCCCTCCCTCTGCAGTTGCCTGAAAGGGAAGCAAACGGATGGCATCAATCTGAGCAGAATCAGGAGACTTGGGGTATTTCCTTTCTTTGCTCCTTTGCATCCTGAAAATGGAGGCTGTGGGTATTGTTCTGCAATAGTTTATGCTCAACTGGCTGATGGCTGTGATCTTCTCTGATGAGCTACTGAGTGAAAGATTCCCTTTCAGTCTGCAGTTGGAAGGTCTCCATGGTTGCTGGTGGAGATGAAGGAAGGAATGGAGAAGGTGTGAACAAAGCAGAATTGGTTTCCTCTGTGCTGTATGAGGGAAAATGTCCTGCCCAATAAGGCTGGTTTTGAGCTTACTCTGGTAACATGAGCTTGAAAGAATAAAAACAGTAAATGAGCTCCAGTAGGCCAAAGAAACTGACACAGTCATGTACAAGAGTAAATTGTTAAATAAGCTCTAGATGTGTGAACAGAGATCTCAGCCTCGTCATCTTCACAGCAATAGTCACTGAAAGAAATAATAAAATTTCTTTTAAGTTAGAGAAGAAAAAAACCAAAACAATGAAAGATTTTAAATGTCACATATTTCATTTTGATAGCATCTCTTAATCCCTTTCTCGTTACTTTCAGAGAATTTTTATATACAAAATCCCTGTTTGGCAGTCTTTCAGATGATATGAAAGATATTATTGGTTGTCCTTATCGGAGGGGAAGAATCAACTGAGATGTTGTTACTGCAACACGTTAAAATGTGCATAAGACAAACAGTCAAGGTGAGAAAAGACCAGTAAAGAGAGAAGATGTGATTTATTTCTATCCTGTTCATTTGTAGGTCCAAGGTCATTGGTGTGGAATGACATCTGTGTGTCCAGCAAACTTGTAGCAGTGCTGAGCTATTTGAGATAAAGCTTTTATCTAGACAGACAAAAGATGCATTCCTAGACTGCTAATCAATCTTTCCCTTAAACATGAGACAATGAGAAAGAAAGAAGGAAAGTGAGAGGCAGTGCAGGTGGTCTTGTAGGTGGGGATGGTAAAAGTCATGTATTGTTTAAGAACTTTGCGAAGGCCAGGGAAGGAGGTAAAAACTCATGTGTTCTTGTCACAGGAAAGGGGTGAAAAAAGTAAATATCAATGGAGTGAAACTGGGTAGGAGGTGGAGCACATTACACGAAGTTTTCCATTCAGTCACTTCCAGTCTTCTGCTAAAAATCTATAAATATGCAGTATGCAGAACAAGTTAGCTTTTCATTATTTACAATTTAGGCCTTTAATTTCTCATTATCTTTCCTACATGGTGGCATCTATAGCTCACTCTTGACAGAGCTAACTTTGTCTTTCTGATGTTGTTTGTGTCAGACTTTTATACTTTGCGTGTAAGGAGTCAAGTTAGACCTCTGCTATTTGCCAAGCATGGGAAAAACCAAGGGTCTGGAAAAAAGGGAAATGAACAATCCATAATCTCAGCCTAGAGTATTTGCCACACTAGCCTAAGTGGACATATGTCTACAATGCATCCTTAAGAAGGCTCTAGGAGAACTTCCCAGGTCACAGCTCTCAGCTCTGAGGGGTGTTCTGGCCACTACCTTACCCCATAATAAGATAAATGCCAAGTTGTGAAATCCCATCCTTCCATGCCTGCACTTTCAGGCAAAAAAAAAAAAAGGGAATCATGGGGAAAGAAGGGGAACTTCAAAGTGTGCAACCAGCTCCAAGTTTACAGTGGTAGGGACAGGACTGCAGGGAGTATCTGCATGTCTATCTATCTGTGTCTGCGTGCTCTGCAGGCTGGACATGATCACTGTGACCTTGTCTCTGATGGCACCACGCCAGTGCCACAGCGGGTTATCTGCCAGTGCAGTCAGAGACAAATTGTTTTTGTCCTGATGGCAGTTCTCTGTGATTCTGCTCAACCAAAAGAGTTTTTTTCAATTTCTATATAGGTTAAACCATGCCCAACACTAACTACACTGCAAGGACGCAGAAATAGCAATAACATCATGGGTTAAACTCGCAAAACTATTTTATTTGTTTACTGATTCCATCCCCAGTAGCAGTGAATTGTTTGTGGGAAGGGTGAGGCAGAAACACGATGCTCCAGTAGATAACCCAAGCTGAGTAATTTATTACAAGGCATGAGCTTCCACTTGCATCCATCCTGTGCTTCCTGGTTTTCTTATATGCATAAATAATGCAAGTTTCATTGGAGCTTTGGTAAGCCTGGCAAATCTTTCCAGCAGAAGATTTTCAATTTATTTTCCCTAGCAGCTCTGCCAGTGAGTGCACCCACTGAAAAGATAGCAGAATGTTTATAAGGAAAGGGTGACAGCAGAGAAGCAATCTCCTAATATCCTTCTCCAGGCATGCCGTTCAGTGACCAGAAGACTTCTTATACTGGGAAATTTTAAAAGCAGAGGATGCAGCTGACGAAGATCAAGGGTAATATGGCAGTGTAAAGGGCTGCCAGAACAGAGAGGTACTCGGCATAGAACTGATGACCAAGCTGAATCTTCTATAGAAAGTTTAAGTTTTATTGATTGAGAGGGTCTGAGGCAGTCCTACAATGATATAGAAATACATGTTAAAAGATAGCACCAAGCATTATAAAAGGCTCTATATCTCAGCTGGGAAGTAATGTTTCTAGAAAAGACTGTCAGATTTCTATACTTTCAGCAGATGTTTCCGTTGTCTCACTAACTAAACTGTCCTGTCCGCTCATACTGAGACAAACACCATAAAGCTGTTGCTACTTCTAGGTGACCTGAAGGCAGTCAACAGACAAAGTAAAACAATAATGCAACCACTATATAAAGACCTTTTAGTATCTGGTTTATACTAGTATGAAATACATTTTAAGAGGCAAAGTTTGAAAAGCAAGTATCTAACAAGGAAATTTTTTTTTTGTTTCCCTCATTTTCTCATCTTCCCCCTGTTTCCTGAATATATTTTATTATTTAACTATCTTACAAGATAGACAGTGTTCTCCCTCAATTTAAATCCTGGGAAAAGAGCATTAGAAAAAGTGACAAGACTATCATTCAAACGAAAGGGTTACACTAGTGGTTTGTTACTTCATTTTCATGACAAAGATTGCATATGACATTTAATACCCAACATCTTTAGAGAAATATAGTGAAGCGCTCCACCATTTTGACCTTTTCTTGGGACTTTATTTCTGACTGGCTTCCACTCTTTCCCAGGCATTACAGCCCTATCAATCAAGGAAATACAGATTACAGTCCACTGTGAAACTACGCCTATTTAAAAGAGGAACCATTAAGGTTTTTAGGCCCTACATCTTCTGAAGCTTGGAGTTGTTATAAATAGGTCACTAGCAAATGTTTCCTTTTAATTATTCTTCTCCAGCCTATTGCAACAAATTATATATTTATGTAAATAATAAAGTCTTCAGAATTGGCAAAGATACTGTGGCCACAGAACCTAACAACATTCCTAGGCAACGAGTTTGCATGAGGAATGGATTTGGCACGACTAAACCAAGAATGCCCACTGAGGGGCAGCGGCTTTTGCTCATTTCCAGATCAAACTTTTGTGCTACAGCAGATTTCTTTCTCTTTTGTTCTCATTCCCTTTTTGCCCCCTCTGTATATTTTGGGGGGAAGGCAGGCAAAACTTTGAAAATATCTACCTGTAAAACGTCTTAATTAGCAACACCTAGTTCTTTTGCTGGCAGTTTTCAACTGCAGATCTCAAAGTACTTCCCAGAAGTGGGAAGGGGTATTTTTAGGAATTCTCTGTGTTTGATCCAGAGTCCACTGTGGAGCCAGGAATGGAATACAGTGTTCACCATTTCCCATGCTGAGTGCTACTCCCTAGGGACCAAAATCATTACTGAAATTGCACTGGTAAAAACATGCATTTGGGTTTGTAGAATGGTAACAGGAAACAATGAGGAGCACTATAGAGGACCACCTGCTTCTCCTTTATTCACTGTTGCTGCATTTTCTCACAAAAGAAATAGTGAGTTGTAAACTGCAATTCACAGCAATGACAAATAGATCAAGGAGTTTATGGTCACCATTGACTGGCATCAGCTCTGAATTGTGCTCTGTGGTGACCAAATTCTTAGCCACGACACTGAAGATATAGTGAAGTACCACTGAAGTTGCCAGCAGACAGTGCTCTGTTCAAGCAGCTCTGCAGCCAAAATGGATTACATTCATACAGAGGAGGAAAGGAACATAAAGATAGGAAATGGACAAATGAGAACTTCAGGGAAGGGATTTTCAAAAATGCACAGACAGCTCTAAAGACAGCCCGACTGAAAAACTTCAATCTGAAATGGGGGGATCGGGAAAGAAACCATTGCCTGTGCAAAGTACAACTTTGCAATGAGGGCTGTAATTGCTCTTAAGTGTAGTTACCTGTTACATGTTGGACTCAGCACCTTGTGAGATTTCAGGAAGCACAGGAAGCTGTATGAGCAGGCTATGATGTTGCATGAGAACTGGCCACAGTTACAAGGAGGACAGGACCAAGTGAGTGAAGGGGGATTCTCTTCTGCTCTGCCTAGGTTGCTCAATCTTTCACAGTCTGGTAGCACAAGAGTCATTGCCTCTTCCACAAAATGCCAATACTGTTTATTGTGTATCCGTCTGAGCTAGGGCGAAGGTTCACTAAGGATTACTTTTAAAACTTGAACTTTACTAAAAATCTTATTCTTCAAAACCACTCTCTTTGTGGGAACTTGTTGGCTTAGATTAAATTTTCAGCAGGAAAAATTTTTAGAGTTCACATTGTTGAGGGTTCAAGAGTTTCAAGAGTTCAATAGCCAAAATACTCTGCATAGGGCACTCAGCTGAGATTTTGGAGATTCTAGCTCAAGGGTGTTAGCCCTGCTCCAAAAATAGAATCTTTAACTTAAATTATGAGGTACAGGCTAATCCTTGGTATTGTGTTGTCCTCCCCTTATCCTTCTCCATCAAAAAAAATAAACAGCCAAAGCCCAAAAACTCCAGCCCAAAAACTCCAACCCAAAAATAATTATTCAAAGTAGTTATACACCTTATTCTCCATTCATTTCAGTGCTACCATGTAGCTGGTTTTGCTGCTGGACTTCCATGGCCATTAAGGCCATTCCATTTTTGTGCATGTTTTATGCACAGAATAAATGTTCTTGTTGTTTGCTCACTTCTCAAGTGGATGGCAAATATCATCTGCAGTTCAAAAAATCATCACAGCCTTCAACACTCAACATTTTTTGTCTTCTCTCTTTCTGCTTTACATCCAAGGGCTATCTTTTTCTTAATATATTGCTTACTGTTCCCCAGGTAATAATATCTTAGTCCCTTCAAAAGTAAAATAATTAATCAGAAGAGATGCTAAAACTTTTCTTGACCTTTAGAAACATTCTGTCCTTTTATTTTTCCATTAAAATACTGTCCAAGAGGTGATTTAACTTTGTTTCCCGAGGAATATTTGTTTTTTCATTGTTGCTTTTATATTTTCTATGTTTCTGTTTGATTAAGTTGTTTGCTGTAGGTGATTTTGAGACCTTTTTTTTTCAGAGTGAGCAAACAAAGTAATTGATGTTGTGAGCCACACTCTTGTCATGAAAAGGTTTTTCTCCCAAGAAGGTTTCTGTGGCCTTCACTAGATAGGGGACTTAGTCTAACAGTGAGATTCAAGTTTAACCAAATTTTAGTTAAAAATTCAGGTAACCACTGTGGGAATTTATTCAGTAACTGGATCCCCTCAGCCAAGTGTTTTTGCTGCTAGCTCTCCTGTGTTTCACTATGTGCCTTTTGAACCCCAGCTGTAGTAATCTCGGGTGTCTCAGCATTCACCCGTCAACAAAATTCAAGTCCATGATTCAAGCTTTTTTAGGCCTCATTCTCCCTGCCTCTGGAGTGCCACAGCTCCTGGAGAAGTGTCCTGGGCAGGGGAAAGGCTTGGCACAGGAGAGCAGCAGCCTGCCTACCCACCCCTGGAGCAGGTACAGGGCGAGCCTTCCCCACAGTGCCATACAGGAATAGATGCTGAACCTCTCCCCTGCAGCTCCAACAGCCAAGGATGGAGGCTGGCTGAGGTCTCAGATGATGGCCTCTGTAAAGCTCAGACCCTTGCAGCATATTTTTTTCTTAGTTTGTGTTTTCTTTTGGTTTTTAGGGTTTGTTGTTGTTTTTTTTTTTTAACTACAACATAATTTATGTGGAACACTCTGGAACTTGATAACACTCAGCCTGCAGGCTCATGCCTGAGAATGCACCTGAGCATAAATTATTGCACAATAATTCAAGCCCTGTCTGGTCTTATTGCTTAATAAAATTAACATTATGATATGAACCAAAATGTCTTGAAATGAAATTGCACTTTTTCAAGAGCTCAACTAAAAGAAAAAACTCCCAACCACTGAAAAAAAAAAAGTTTTTATGAGTGAGGTAAATATAACTCTCTTTAATCTCAAGCCTTTCTTTTTCCTTTTTCTTACAAGCCAGCAACATAGTTGCTTTTGTTCTGCAAGTAATGTGAGAAGCCTTTTAATACATATTCTGGTTTCATCATTCAGAAGCAAAGCAAAACTAGAAAGTTGCATGTGTTCCTGGATTTTACCTTTAATGAAAAATACCTTTGGTACAGTATTTTGTAACACCAGCAACAAAAGGAATAGTACAGTGTTCTGAAGAAAATACCTAGGAGACAGGAACTTCTCTGCCACTCTCATTTTTAAAAAGTTCGCAAAATTAAAGTGGTGCAGGAGTTCCTCAGTGCTGTCTTGGTGACAAACCAGGGAGTCTCTGCTCCTCTTAAATTAAAACGTGTACAAATATACACTAGCACATAAGGAAACCCTAAGATTGTGCTGACAAGGAGTGTGAGGAAGACTGACTGAAGAAGCAGAGCCATGAAATATCAGTTAGATTTACAGGAAGGCTTGAGAATTAAAGGTAGTTAAGCACTTGTGTCAGGCGGCTTATTTGCTCTTTTATGTCTGCAGGAATGTGGAAAATCTGGCCTTTTACTGGAGAAGTCAGGCTCTCACAGGGTCCAAGTTAACAGCCTTCTGCAGCTCAAGAAATTGTATTGGCTGCACAAAGACACAAATCACGCAGTTTCTCATATGTATAACTTGCAACTAAAGCTACAGAACTTCATTTCATATAGCTTCAATGGAAAAGATGCATTGAATTCCTAGGCTAAAGCTGCAAACCCATGTTCATAATTTTGGGTGTTTTTATTTCTTGACTGGAATCATCCTCTCTCTTGCCAGATAAGCAGGGATTACACTGCTCATACCAATTCACGTCAAGACAGGAAGATTGTTTAAAACAATCTATGTCATGGTTAATACACTAAGCCTATGAGCGGTGCCATGGAGTTTATTTTGCAAATGCTCTAAATCTCCTTACAGTAAAAAGTCTGAGTCTGAAAGTAGATGTTTATTAAGGTAGCCCTAAGGAACCACAACATAGTAACTACCGAGAAACACAACACAAAAAAGAAATAGATGTCTAGAAGTGCAACTGAGTGAAACAAAAAAAGCGAGAGTGTCCTTTTGTCAACCTCTTCTATGTGCTGGAATGAAAAAAGTGCATTTGAATCAGAATCAAAGACAGAGAACTCCTGGGTCTGCTCTCTACACGCCTTTGAACTGGCCTAAGCATGCCTCAGTCTAGGCTGGGAGACGTGCATATACTAGCTTGAGGATTTCACAATGATGAAAACTAAGAAGCCTTTCATGTATTTTGTTCAGCTAAATCTAGCACCATACACACCTTGTGAAAAGGGTTTTGCACAAATCTTCATGTAGCTTTCAAAGGCAAGTAAACAGAGAGAGACACTGACTGGTTCATCTCTCTGGTCAAGAGACTAAGAAAGAAGGCAGCTTTCTTAAAGGTGTTACTTTTTAAATGGAATATTTTCAATATAAACTCTACAAGATCTTCCTGTGGACTTGCAAGAACTCCGTTAGGTGTGCCCACTAGGATATCTTGGTCACCATTTTTGGGAGATGCCGTGATACAATTATTAGTATCTGCCCTCATGTCTGGAGACAGAGAAGCAACAGGGCAGTCAGTGCAACTATGCCAGGGTGCTAATACAAAACAGAAATAAAGGCCCAGTTTCCACAATGGAGAAGAGTCCAATGTGAGTAGCTTGGAAAAAATCAAAAACCTTGAACAGAATGAAGAAAAGAATTAGGTCACTGAGTCTGAGCCAGGAAAAAATACACACAAGAGGAAATTAGAACAGCAAAAGTATTTCATATTAGCTCATCCAAAGATTTAACGTGCATGGGCAGCATTATGTTCTGTCTTCTGGAAAGCTATTATGGGCAGGAAAGATTGTTAGGAATTTCTATGCCATATCCACAATGTAACCAGTCTACCCAACAAATTACATATGTGGCAGTATACATATGATACGAGACAGACTTTAAGCCTGAAAGCTGATTGCTGAGCTCACCCTAATGAGATACAGCAAGAAGCCTGCTTGTTAACCCTTTTAACTGTACATTACACACAACCATCAAGATTGTAAAGAATTACCCAACATTGTTATTCTCCTCACTGCACATGTGGAAATTTAATAACATTAACATTTTAACACAATAAAATCACTGCCTCAGATGCTGGAAAGAAGTTGCTGTCATTTCCAAGGATTCTTTTGTTTGCAAAAGGTGGATGCAGTATAGGACATGATAAGTAACAGCTTGTGGAAGCCTTTCCCTGGTGCATGAAGGGTAATAAATGATTGGAAACAATCTGCACAGAATTACCAAAGGAAAATTGTGTTTGTTCAGCCTGATTGCCATCTGTGATGAAAGACTTGATAAGTGGAGAACAGTAAATTTACCTCGATTTCCATAAGGCTATTGACATATTCTTTCACTCTGTCCTCAGAGCTGAGGAGATGTAAGGAGATGGATGGACATGAGGTTGGTGGGAAGAACAGCTGGACTGTTGGGCTTGAAGGCTTGTACTCAGTGGTGCAAAGTACAGCTGGTGGCCAATTATGAGTGTGTTCTGTGATTCAGTTCTGGGGCAATATATCTAACAGCAACCTGAATGATGTGAAGAAAGGCACCCTTAGCACCCTCAAGGATGACACCAAACTGGAGAAAGCTGCTGACACCCTGTAGGACAGGGTCATCTTTCAAAAGGAACCAAAGTCTGGAGAAATGGACCAGGCAGAAAGTCATGATGCTGAATAAAGGCAAGCACAAAGTCCTGCACCTGAGATGCAATAACGTCATGCAGCAAGAGGCTGGGACCTGTCTGGTTAGGTAGCAGCTCTGCAGAAAATATTCTGAAGGATCACAGTGGACAAGTTCAACATGAATGAGTGGATTATTATTGCAGCAAGAAGACAAGCAAGAAGTCAAAGGCAGTGTTTATTTCCTTTTACTTATCACTTATGAGCTCATATCTGGAATATTCTGTATGGTTTGGGACCCTTTCATACAAGGCAAACTAGAGAGAGTTCTCTGGAGGACCAAAGAGAGAATAATAGCTCTAAAGTGTAGAAAGGAAAAGCTAAAGGAACTGGATTTATTTAGCTGCAGAAAAAAGACATAAAGAGGACTGTCCTCCACTGCCTAAAAGGGAACATAGAGGGCAGTTCTCTGAGGTGCACAATGTAAGGACAAAATGCCACTGCATCACTGTGTGATCACACACTTCAGGAAGGGACATTTCAGTAAGGATAGTGGAGCACTGGAAGAGGGGCCCTGAGAACAGTGGGCTTTCCTTTCTTTAAGATCCAAAGTACTCACCTGTACAAGGCCCTGAGCAAACTGACCTAACTTAGGAAATTGGCCCTGCCCTGAGTGGGGAGCTGGACTAGAAGGTGATTACCTTCTGACCTAAATTTTTCTGTGGTTCTATGATACAAAATACTATGTGCCTAAAAAGCCTAAAGCCTGTATCACACATAAACTCAGCCTCACTACCCTCGTGTATGGTGTATGTCCCAGTAGGAAAACTCTTCTCACAGCTTGTATCTGGCGATTATGGGAATGCCCATGCTTTTGGAAAAAGCAACACCTATGAAGTGGTTGTAGCACTTCAAAGGCCCTTTGAATTCACAAATCTTATCTTGCAGGAAATATTCTAACCCCTGAGCAACTCACCCCAGTTCAAAAGAGAGCTGCTGTGCAATTCATTTTCTGAAGCCTCTGTTGAAATAAGCCAACATACAAGAAAAAATGCAGGCATTGTATGGGCAAGAGAACAAGCAAGTAGGGACTGACTCTACAATCAATTGATTAAGGCATTGAAGTAAGTGAAAAAATAATTGGTGACAATTAGAAAAGCATAAGATGAGAAGGTCTTTGCTCCCCAGCACATTCATGTGTTTTATATGTGAGAATCATCAATTAAATTATCCAGGGAGAGCAGAAGAACAGCTACATCTTCTCTTCCAGCTGAAATAATTTTTACATCTTCTCACCAGTCAATAATAAGGGAAAGAAATAAAAAGAAAGTGAGAACTTACACTGAAGAGGCTGGAGAATTGAATCTGTCACTTTTTCAGCCATAGACTATCAATGTGATGCAAGGTCTGTCCCTCAAATCAACATTTCACAGGCAGTGAGCTGTAACGGGAGTCCTTTGCTTGACACCTTGAGATCTAATACAGAGAGCACCGGTCCATTTCCAAGTGCAACTGGAGCCAGTGTGAGCTGTGTTGTGAACACAGGCTACAGCTATTTAGTGCTCCCAGGACCACTCACTGCTTCCGGGACCAACTGCATGGAGTGCATCTGTCTATTCTCAGCTTCCAAAAGAGCACGGACTTCTCCACAGTTTCTGCTGGGACTAGCTCCTGGCCTAGCTTGACTCCTGTGCTCAGGAATTGCCAGAGGAATTGGTATGAGCCAAAACTATGTCAGGAACTGTTTTAAGAATTCAGGACGGGGTTTGAGTGGTCACCAGAGCATATGGCTTACACATGGAACAATGAGAAAAAGTAAAATATTGAATAAAGGTTGTGACGCAAGTGCTGTCCTCCTCAGTTAGTAAACACGCCTTTCCTCTGCCACCCTTTCAAGTTAGGCTTTCAAATCTTCCATCTTCCCTGTCTTTTCTGAGCTGTTTAGTAGATGTGTGAGATAAGATCTTTGTGTGCTACTGATCAAAATCAGTAAGATACCCCATTAATCCTCCTGCCTGTCTTTATCTGTTGCAGCATTTTAAACTTCTATTCCAAACTCTTTGTGTAAGGACTTACTTCATCTCATATTTTATAGCATGAAATCCAGTCAGGACCCAACACAGGCTAGAGCTACTTTATAATGAAGATTGTCAAAAGTGATAACAATGTTTTTTAACAACTGTGTGTATAAGAGAGATGTGATGCTTTAAATTATCCCATTCTTTACTTTACACTTGGTTTTGTTTCTCAGTTCATGACGTCCGTCTTAAATACTTTTAATGCTGATTTAGATCATCAAATGGGAAAAAAAATCTTGCAGTTTCCCAGTTCAGGGGATCTAAGACTGGATAGTGATTGAAGTATCTCTGAGATGTCTCTAATTTGTACCATTTTAGTAACGATTCCTACGAAGCAAAAGGAGACATCCAGAAACACCAGCTTCTCGGTGTCAGACTAACAGACCTCAAGCCTTTATGCTGCTTCCTGTTTTTCCCAGAATATATTCTTCTTGGAGCTGGCACAGGCCCTGGTACAATGGACTACTTCAGGTCTATGTTATGGCTCCTTTGTGCTAACCTGCAGTGAGAAAACTGATAGGTCACACATGTGCTGAATAAAGGGGTATCATTAATTTCTCTGTAAAAGCCATATTTGACTGTAACTGTAGCCCTGTCAAAACTCAGACACTGACCATCCTTGCTTCAGCTCCACAATTTCACATACCAACTGTGAAAGGAGGCCTGAGAGACTCAGCACACGGGTCCCCAAAGCCTCCTGCACCATGATGGAAGCACATTCTTCCCTTAGTCAGAAATATCCCATTCTGAAAGAAGAATCTTGCATGTGGATGGCATAATGGAAAATCCTTTTGTCATTAAAAAATGCCAAATTTTAGACAAAAGGAATTTTCAAAAAATTGTTTGGGAAAAATGGAAGTAAATCTCTACAAAATCTCAATCATCCATACCACCAGCTGCTGTGAAATCAACAGAGGTGTGAGCCAAGTAGCTGGGGAGCCATCAGTTCAGAGATCAGGAATGTGTCAACCTCAGAAGTTGGGCATATCAAGGAGCCTTGAGCAGTAGAAGCCAGGCAGCTCAGGAGACCTAGCTGGCAGAAAGCATTGTCTTCTTTACTGCCAACATTTTTTTCAGTAAAAAATACATTTCAGCATGTTTTTGACGCAATCTAATCCTCATAACGTTATCAGGTCTCTCCCCAGACACAACTAAGTCTGCCAGATGTGAACATCATTTGGAAGATGGCAGGAGAGAAGAAGGCTGGGGGAGCTGCTTTGTCTTGAGGAAAGCGAGATATTGCCAGTAGGTCTCAAGGGGTCTTTGCTATTTACGGTATTGCAGAGAAATCACTTCTCAGTAGCAGATTTTTTTCTTTCCCCTGGGGACTAATAGGACCACAGTAGAACAAAGTAGGATGAGCTACCCTGCTCCATTTGGCAGCCCGGGCTAGGGTGGTGCAACTGCACTGATGTGGGAGGTGGCCTCACTGCAGTTTAGGGCACTCACGGCTCAGGGCAGAGGTGAATGAAGGGGTGCATAACAGCTGAGCATTTGTAACTTTGGTCCAGTTACCGAGCTTGTGAGCTTTTATGTCCTTCTTCCCTTCATAGGAGTTCCCTTGCTCTACATGTTGACTCAGAGCTGCTACAAGGCCAAAGCATTCTTTAACCCTATGAACAGAGTGTGCCGGATAAGTCTGACTGCAGGAGGATATTTTTTTCTCAGACTGAACAGAAACCAAACCAGTTTTGTTGGAATCCAAGATCCCAAACTTTGTTGTTATTGTAAACTGGCAAGAAGACAGATTGTTCATGTGGGATAGGATACAGGTTTGCCATGTATGACCACAACTTGAGCAAGTCCTTCAAGGCTTTACCTCACATTCCTTTCTTCTGTTTTGCTCTCCATCCTGCTTTCTCCTTTTTTTCCTTGCCCCTGATACTCTCTATGTACATCATCTGGTACCCCAAGAATAAGTCTTTATCTCCATCTCAGACTGTCTCAGTTCTTTCTATGGTTGCAGCCTCTCTGAATTCACATTATCCTCCATTTTAAGCCAAGAGAGGGCCTGAAGCTCAAAAATCAATAGGGAAGTGCAAGAAAAGTAGTACAATCCAGACCTAGCCACAGGCAGCTCCTTTTATCTTCCTGAGATGAAATGTTATTTCTGAAGAGAGTGCCTTTTCATTTGGAATCCATCTTTTCAATGATGAAATAACACTTCTAAAAGCATTGCATCAGAGAGGATAGTTCTTTGGGAATACAGTGATAATAAGCAGCAAGTGACAGAGGATAATCTCAGCAAGCATTTAGTAAGGTAGGAAGCACAATACCCATTCAGTCTTTGATTGGGAAGAAAACTTCAAACTGGGATTAAGCTGAATCTCTAGCATCCATGACATCTCTAAAAAAAGGCAACCAGCTGCTGGGGCATAAAAGAGCCACCATCAGAAATTCAGAGACTCCAAAAGGCTCTGCACATTTTTCCTCTGGAAATATTAATCTTGGAAAAATATTAGTATGCAGTTAACTGTAATTATTTTCTTCAGAGTTATTAACTTTCCATTTCCATGTCCAAAGCAAGAAGATATCTATTCTTTGAATCAATAAGATCTCTCTCTTGGCCTTTCATATTTCTGAAAGATCCCACGATGATAGTGGGATGCACAGATTTAAATTCTTTAAATTCAAGTGGCTTTGCCCCAAAATGCCTATAGTCCCACAGTTGTCATTAACATGATGAGTCACAAGAAGAACCTAAAATTTTGGAAAACCAAAATTCCACTTTTTTCTCCTTTCTTGAATAAATAGGAGGAGCATAGCTAAAATTAAAAGGAATTTAAAAAAGTTTTACTGTAAATAAGCAGTTCTGCCTTCCCTGCCATCAAGCATTATACTTCATTTTCAGAGTCGTAGCACACCTAGGTGACTTGGGTTTCCTTTAATTTCCTTGCAATTCCTGGAAAATAATATGTTTCATTATGTTCTGCAAAATAGTAGCATTTCTGTAAGATGCCCCAAGTATCTAATCATCACAATACTGTCCTTTTTTTTTCTTCACTAAAAGGAACAGACAGGCACAGAAAATATTTAGCTTTTAAAAGAACAGTTGGCATTCAAAATTTAAAGTGCTTCAAGAAACAACAGTTGTCTGGCATATTGCATTTAAAACTGTACTATAGAACACATCCTCAATTACTATGAAGAAAGCAGTGTACAAGGAATATACGTTTAAATACATTTCAGTCAGGAAAAGAGCTGGTAAAATTTAAGGCAGGTAGTTGTGTAAAGTTCAGATAATACTGGCACCATGGGGGTATGTTGTGGGGCTGTGATGTACATTATTATTATGTAAGAAGGGCCTTCAGCTTCAAGTGCACAGCAAATGGGGTACATTTAAATGAGATCCTGAAGGGAATTAGCTGCAGAAAATTAATGCCAGGTGAGCCCGTTCCAAATGCAACATACCCAAACTCCTTGTCTGAAAAACTATAAGTAGATAGTTTTTATATCTACTGATAGAAAAGCTGAAAGTAGATATTCATTCATAGCACTAAATTACATGGTTGCATGTGTGATCTCTGCTCTCAGCCATCACACACAGCCATGCATGCACTCACATACACACACAAAGGGAGCCATGTAGTTCAATGCATATGTAAAAACATGCCACTCACTTTTCCCTCACCACAGATCTTAAATAGGTCAAAATAATGAAAACACATACATGAGAAAGCGCATGAACAGCTGTGCATGCCAGATACTGAACAAGCATAGGAGCGTGGAGGTAAAGTACTAGTCTGCACTACCACAAAACCAAGTAAAAATGCAAAGAAATTACATTTAGGATTTCACAATTTATCATTTGATATCCCAGTCGCATAAGGTCGTGTGTGTGTGTGTGTGTGGTTAGAGACATTTCTAGGTACCCCAGACCATATTATCCCCATAGATACCATATTTAATTTATCTCTTACTCATTTATATTTCAATTTTTAGTGATACTTCTTCAATAAGAAAAGTAATATATGCCACTGCTAGCATTAGTAAAGTATCCGTACAGAATCTAGTTGCCTGTATATGAAACAAAATTTCTAACTGAAAAATTTCTGCTGTTCTATTGCAAATAAGATGAAAAATAATACACTATCAGATACATAAGAGCTGTAACCAGAATTACTGGGTGTGGAGACTGATTGACAAGATATGGCTAAGAAAATTGCGTATTGCATAGATTTACAAGGAATTTAAGAATTGGAATTTCAATCTAGAAAATGGAAATCCTTGATTGCAGCAATTTGTGACTATTTTAGGACCTCAGATGAAGTGTTATAACATTAGAACTGATAGAGAATTAATCACCATATTCAAAAATGGTTGAATTTTCTTAGCTTGTTTGTGCTTGCTTATCAGTTGTGATAAGCTATTCAGCATCCAAACATACTGGAAGTATACTACAGGAACACAAAGGGCAGCTGCTATGACTTATTAACACAGTATTGAATGTGTGCAAAGAGGCTCCAAGTCTGAAGATGATTTCAAGGATTTTTTCTGGGTAGAATACATGTATATGTATATCTCTTGATGTTAAAGTTCAGTATCTGCCATTAATAAGACATAAGATTGTATGTTAAATACACACTTTCATCAAATTGCGCAGACTGTTTTGGGGTTTTAAATTCACTATATTAAAATATATGTGAAAGCACAAATAATATAATGCTCTAGAATTTAAAAATAGCAATTTAATTTCAGGGGATTTACCACTTTGGCACAGGACAGAAGGAGTGGGTGAGATAGCATTTAATGACAGAATTATTAGCCAGATCTACAATTAAGATACATAAATAATTCATCTCTGCACCAGAAATGTCATTCCAAAAATCTACTGCATGTCTTCCCTCTGTGACGAACAAGTTACACAGCATTATTTCATTGTTAATTGCAGTGGAGACCAGATAGAGGAGCTCAGAGTGCCTACTCTGCAAGGCAAAATTGTTTGCCCTATTCAAAATCGTTAGTGCTTGACGTGGTAAAGGCTAAATACCATGAAGAACAGTGAATGGCTTTCAGTCTTTAGTGCTGATAAACAAGTCTATTGTTTATTTTTGGAATTAAAGCTAACCCACTCCTGTTAAACTTAGATATGCGTCAATCCACTGCTATATGTAAGGGAAGATGCACTTGGACCAACAGGAGAAAAAGACCAAAGAGCATTTAATCCATTTGGCCAAAGAAGTTCTTCACTGGATAGGAAAATTATTGAGCCTGCGTAAGGAGCATTTCTGGGTATTGTTCATTATTTTTTTTTCTCTGAGGCAAAGAACAGGTTTAAAACTAATTATTACACTAGAGGCTTATTTGGGATTGCTTAAAGCCAAGCGGTAAGTAAGTGCTGGAGAGACAGGCCTCTTTTCATCTCGGTACAGACTAGACCTGGAGAGCAGCACTTCATGCTTGAGGTCAGATGTATAAGGACAATCAACCAGATCTGCAGGCAGGCTGAAATGAAAAACTGCAGTCTTTGGATGGCACAACCCAAAGCTGGAGATTTACTTGTAACATAGCATCCACAGTGAACGAGACTGGTGATCAGATGATGCCTCTGCCTTTCTGAAGGTAACACTTTACCGTATTGCCTAAGAACTAAGCAAGAAAAATATTTTTATGATCGAGGTCTATCTGTTGTAGTACAGTTAAAAAATTGAGTGGACATGAAATTTGTATAGCCTTGTAGATAACTTTGGAAAGACACGAGACACATTTGAGAGGTATAAAGCTAAATGAGTTCACCACTTGAAGATCAGGATTGCTGTTTTCCAAAACAATTCTTTTTCAAACACTTGGATACTCCTGTGCCGGTGTCCCTGCCCCAGTGTCACCATTTCTCAAAGAAGTCCTAGAGCCTTTCTCTGCCCTTGTCTGTCTGCTCCTGATTTACTCTCTAGAACACTCAGCTCAACACACATACACAGACATTTTCCTTTTTCAAATACTACTCAATAAAATCTAGTTCTTTCTGGTCACCCTAAAAGAATACTAAATATTGTTTTCCACCCCCCGAAAATTTTCCTTGTTTTTTTTCTCTCTGGCACCCTAATCAGCTTCACCACATGATCAAAGCCTTTTGTCTATGACTTCTTGTTGCTGGGAAGCTGGTCAGGATGCTGCTCTGTGTCCAGGGTGCCATCTCTGTACGCATGGGGTGCCACGTGAGCTGGGGATCATCGCCCCTTTGAATTTCTCTTCCCTCTTAGTATATAATGCAGAGAAGGCAAATGATACTCAGGGCTGAAAAGAGGGCTGCAACTTGCAGCAGCTGCACACAATAGACATCCTAATAGAAAATAGAAATAATAGAAAAACACCATCATCTCTTCATTGCTACAGTACAACAATAGAGAGAAATTCAGTTTCGGGTAGATTAACAGACTGTGAATAGCACTGTTACAGCAGTGTGATGCACATGGCTCCTGCCTCAGCTACATTATGAAAACACTGTCATGCTTATGAAGCCCCTGCGAGGTGTTAGGTAATTTTATCAGTGTAAAGCAAGAACTAACTGATATCAAGAGATACATTCCACAGTTATTGTCCCCAGAAAAATATGTTAAAGGGAGAAGGTTATTTCAGGGTATTCATCAGGCATTACAAATCTGAAGACAAAACCAAACAGCCTAAGTGGGTCCAGAACACAAAATCTGAATTTCAGAGAATTTTTAAGTTCTAAAAATCTGGGAAATTCTGAATTCTGGGCAAGTTTCTTTTCAGTTCTTAGACGAGGGCTTTTCCCAGTAGCAGTAAGTACCAGCCCTGTTATTTATGTCTGTAGCTCACTCTGAGCTAGGATGGGTGCTTTTAGACTATGCTTGCTTCCTTCAGTTTCATATTAAAACTGGGGGATTTTCCTGAATGATCACCAGCATGTGTATTCATATGTGACTCCCATAAAGTCACTGCTTACTTTTAAATTACTTTCTGTGCTCAAGATTGCAATTGGAACCTCATACTCCTTCCATTCCTGTCTTAGAAGCCATTAAGAAGGTCTTTCACTCAGCCCCATACACTAGCTCCTGTGTTATGAGTCTTATGTTTCCTTACCTCTTACATACTTAATTTCAAATTCAAAAGGCCTCTTTAATACACAGTTTGTATTCCATAACATTACAGGACCTTTCTTTTCAACTTTTATTTTCCAGCTGGAGAGCATTTTCTATAGGATTGTTTTGCAATTTTGTTTTCAGTTTGCACATAACAAGATATCATGACACATCTGCTCTTCATAGTTCTCAGCAAGTGTTTTAATGGAAATAAACATGCTATCCTACATGAGAAAGTCCTAGGAAAATGAGGCAACAAAGGACAGCTGTGACCTGGATGAAAAACTTCTTGTGAGAGAATTCCTCTTGCAGCCTTAGGTCTCCCTTAACAGTCTTTGGCCTATGGCCTTATGTAAATCAACGGAACCCCTATGATTTTTCTTTCTGTTACCTCAACTCTAAACCTAGAGGTGGATTGGGCATTACTGAAAGACCTCTAGCTCTGGCTAAGATGAGCAACTCGACAGTGGAGAGTTCTTTTCATTGCCCAAACCCTGCCTCTGCAGGCCCTTTACAGTCCCACCACAACTGGATGCCTTGGCTTTGTGTCCCTGTTAACTCTGAAGGTAAATCTACCCCAAGGAGTGATCAGGCTTCTCAGGGAAGTACATCTTTGGTGCACAAACCTTCTCTTGGAAACCCCTTTGCAGTACTTCTTAAACGAATTCATAGCCTTTGTTATTCTCCTAACTCCAGAAGTTCAAATATGGCTGCAAAGGGGAGTCCTAGGGAAATGATTTCTTTTTGTTTGTTTTGGCTGAAGCTAGGTTTGTCTGGTGTTAATTTTGTGATATATAGTTGATGTGGAGTTGTAAAGAAGCTGCTAAATGTAAGTCTGGGCAATAAAAAATAATTTTCCCCTTTTCATTTTGTCAGTGGGAAGAGTGATCTTGAGAAAAGAATTCAGTCACTTTCAGGGTTACAGCTAGTACAAGATGTGAGAAAAAGCCTAAGGGTCCAGTTTAAGCAGGGACCTACAAACGAGATGCCTGTGGAAAGTTTGGGCAGAGAAAGGGCCAAGGCTGGAGGTCCTTATGTAAAGCTGTCTTGGCTGCAGTTAGCATTAGGGTTAAGTTTAAGGTTTAGGGAAAGACAAAGACTCAGGTCCCGTTGTGGTGAGGTCCCAAAGATGTTGCCAAGAGGAGAGCTGAGCAACAGTGGGATAGTGCTGAAGATCTCGTGCTAGATCTCAGCCAACAGCGAGTTTTAGCTTTTATATTACATGTTTAAAAGTGTGAAGATTTAAAATATTAAAAAGTGACAAAAAGACTCAGTAGATCTTAACACAAATACATCAAATTAAGCATCAATCTTCAAGAGAAATATAAGCCCGGTAGCACTTCCCCATGGTTATAAAACAAAAGTGTAGAACGTTCTGCTGGATTGAACTGGCTTACATGGAGTGAAACAAGAGATGAAGCTGAGAAGCAGAAAATTTGGTGTTGTAGCTGTGATAGCAGGCAGAAAAGAGAGAGAAGGACAGAGAGAAGGGCAGCGTGGAAGAGCAGAACTGTTGCTTTAGGATGCACCAAATAATTTCATCCACACTGTCCAATGATATGTTAGGGGTGGCTTGTGCCAGTCCAAGAACATCCCCACACTCCTCCTGACTCTGGCTCCCCTTTCCCATGCCTCTGTCACTTCTGGGCCATTGCAGCTTCCTCATCCAACAAAAAGGGACAGTTGTTTTCCACAGGTTAGTGAGTGAGACAGTGCAGTGCAAGGCCAGAGTAAAAGGTACACGTCCCATGGAAGAGGGGAGCACGGTGAGGCCCAGGTTGCAGGACGATGACTGCAGGACATGCTGCTCAGCACAGCAGCACGTGAGACCAGGGGTCCCAATCCAGCAGACTGCCTGCAACTCTCACCATTTCTCACTCTCCAGTCTGTCAGTTGGAGAGATCACTGGTTACTGGGTCTTTTTGGAGCCCTCTAGCAGAGCTGAGCTCTGCTTGGGCTGCACAGCCACTTCATAAGCCTCTACCTGATAAAACACCCCAGAGCCTCAGTCAGAAGTAGTTATAGCTATGGATGGAAAGAAGATGGCTGGAAAATGTGATTTCCATCTCCTGGAAAGGTCATGTTTGAGGAAAAAAGATCTGGGAAGGCACACAAGGCCAAAAAATAATTATGTCACAGGGAATGAACTATGAGAATTAAATCTGTTTGCAAATTAGAGCCTTTCAGCTTGCTGAGAGAGGTATTTGCATGTATGCTTTTGCTTTTCTTGGCAACATCTTTTCAGACTAGCTACAGGGATCTACCTGTCTGTCAGCTCTATTTTCCTGGAGGAGAATAGGGTTTGGTTTTTCCC
Source organism: Dryoscopus gambensis (assembly GCA_013389985.1). Lineage (NCBI taxonomy): Eukaryota > Metazoa > Chordata > Aves > Passeriformes > Malaconotidae > Dryoscopus > Dryoscopus gambensis. The sequence continues at coordinate 8,471 of WEIT01040467.1, read as the reverse complement.
TTGAGAAAACTCCCCCTTTTGCTTTTGCAGGGAGGACAGTTCCTGTGGGCGAATTGCTGCTGCAGGGGCTGTGCTGTGTCTGCCCTTGGTGGGGGCTGCCCCGGTGCACAGCTGTTCCTGGCCATGGCACTGCTGCTCTGCATCTGCTGCCCGGCCCTGGGCTCCTCGCTGCAAGGAGAAGATTGTGGAGGGGAAAATGAGAAGAGGGGAATGAGGAGAAGGAGAAATATGAAATCATGCCTGCCTAAGTTTTAACCTGGTACAGAAGGTGACCACATGGGTAGACACTTTTCTTGGATCCAACGATACAGACCTAGGCAAAGAGCATTAAGGATTTTGATGGTGAGACTCCCAAATTAATAGACAGGGTACCTCTTGAACTGCACTCTGCCTCTCTCCACAGCTCTCAGCACCTGGTGACGTCAGCCTTGACCCCTCTCATCTGAAATTGTTTACAAGGAGGAACGATATTTGGACGGCATTTAAGCTTCTTGTAGACTACCTCAGCAACTGGCAAGAGTGGCCATAAGATGTGACCAATGAACAAAAAGTTAAAAAACCCTGGGTTATGGCACTTTAGAGGCAACCTTATCGAATACAAAAAACATTAAAGGTGACTTAGAGAGCTTGAAGTTCTGGAACGTCTGAGCTTGAAGTTATTTGTCACATAAACTGTGAATAGGGCCAAGTGAACTGAAAGTCCTCCTGTTTCCTTTTCCTTTATATATAGCTTTTCCCACTGGAAGAATACACTTCGGGCTCTTAATCACTTCTTCAATATCCCAGAGTGTCAGCTTTTTTTAGCAAAGTGATACATATTTCAACAACAAGACTTTGTGGACATATTTACATTTTATTTTTCTGTTTAGCTAGGTGGGTTTTTTAATCCCAAGGGTTCTTTGATGGATGAAGATATCTTTATTTGGAGACTAGGACTGATTGTTTGGGTAGAAACCAACTAGCTCTGCTGGAATGCATTTTTAAACTTATCTCTTTTTATAGAAGTTTTTGTTTGTTTGTTAACAGCTCTTATGCATTGTACTGATTATGCTATGCACTGAATCCTGTAGACAAAGACCACACTGCTATGTAACTAAAGAACTGTGTCATAACATATACACACAAGGGATTGATTACAGCTTCAGAGGAAGTGATTGTTTTGACATTTCCTAGGTTCTCACTTCCTCTGTGTGCAATCTTGAAGGAAATTCCTGTTAAGAGAGCTGGCTTAATACAATTTCTTAAATTTTTCTTTTCTGACCAATTAAAAGGAAGAATAAACTGTACTATATGCAATAATCTTCCCAATGTATACTGCCATCAGAGACACACTCGTGTTTTTAAACCCTGAAAGCAGAGTCCTCCACCACTTCATCTACAGGACTGAGTGTGTCACTGGGCGTCCTGGCCCCAGGGTGAACTCTGCCTTTCCCTTCCTTCTGTGCACATCCTTGAGAGATGATAAGCTGAGCTTCCTTCATCTCTTTAACTGTGGCAACCAGCACTTTAGCCTGAATCTCTGGGTAGATATATTACAATCTCAGATGAAATCTTCCCCTTTTTTTCTGCCTGACTGATGTGGCAGGGCCAGCTGTGTTTGCCACATATCAGAAATTTTCCTTTTGCCGTCCCAGAGCAGCAGCAGACTAGCACATGGAGAAAATATGGGAATTGGAGCCGCTCCTCTGCCACACCAAAAGCTCCCCAGACTCACATGCTCTCCTCCCTTGTCTCCACATGCACCAGTGACTTGCTGGGACCTACACAGTCCTCCACCCTGCTCACAAGCCAGATGGGACGGCCACACTCTCTCAACAGAAATCCCACCAGCTAATCAAACCCCTGCTTCCACCAGCAACCCGGGAATCTATTGCATCTCCCCACATCACAGACCCTTCGCCCCTTTCAGAAAACACTGCCTATAGATGCGACCACAGGCTGATTTAAACAACTCAGTTTCTTACAGAGAAACTCATTAATGCTTCTGCCTCAGGCCACGGTGAGCAGGAACAAAAAAGATGTGTAAGCTTAGTACTCCTATTCAATTTGTTATTTCTCTCTCCCCTTGGGGCAGCACAGTTGTGGACACCCTGTTGTGTTTTGATCACCTGTACTATATGAAGCTGCTGCCTCCCAAGCTCTACCTTTATCTCATTTTACTTCAGGCTTTCTAAACTAAAACTAAACTAAATAAATGTTTCAGTTTGATCCTTAGCCTTACCAAGTAGCCTGTGCAACCCTGCTTGGCACCTAGAATTAACATTCCCCCGGTCAATTGCTTGACCATTGTTTAACTTTTTGACGTTATACCCAAAGATGCCTTATCTCCTTGCCATTGTTTCACTTCCTCCTTGACAGTATTTGCAGTTCCCCTTGGTTTAAGTCAATCTTGGCAGCCAGAATTACATCCCAAATGTGAAATGAGGCATACAATACAACCCACCTTACGCAAACTGGTTAAAGTTCCATATTCAATCAGCAAAGAGAACAAGATGCCTTTGGAGGCCTTCTGAAGGGTATCTGGTCCATCTTATTAAAGCATATCTGAAGGAGAGTGCAGTTCACCAAATCGTATGTGGACTGACAGGGAAGTGGCAAATGCCTCTGTTTAGCTGCCTACTTCACTTCTGCAGAGGGACACAGAAAGGTGCAGAGAAGGATGTGCTACCTACCCCTTACACCCATGCCAGTGCTTAGTTTCATGAACACCATGATAAGACAATTTTTTTACACCTGTGTGTAAAGAGATTTTCATCTCTTCTTTTAATCTGAGCCACCACGTAGCCAGACAGGTAGGAGACCTGCAGCCAACTGGAAAACACACAAAAGCGATCTTAGTTTTATGCTAGTAACTAGGACACTCTTCAGGCTGATATGGACAACACTGCACCTTGACAGGAAAGCAACTAAATCTTTTAACCTTAGATTTCTTTCCTAAATGTTAAAGCCATAGGAAAGATCATCATACAAAAAAGTGGGCTGCTACCACTTCCTACAGTGAGGTTTGTTATACTGCTGACCTCACCTCGCCTCATTCAGGCTTCCTCCGGGATCTTAGGAAGGCTTTGTGCACCCATCCACATTTACACCGGATCACAGCGGGGCATATGCAGCAAGATTGACTTCCCTTTCACAGCACATGGGGACAGGCACAGTGAAGCACCAAAGGAAAGAGGCAGACACCTGACAGTGGGTTGCCTACAGGAACAGGCAGTCCAGTGGAGCAGGCAGGATTACTGTCTAGACCCTAGAAGGCCTGCAGGTCACCATGATTACAAAATTCAGATAGACAGGGTCACACCAGCGCAATTCATAAAATATTGCAGATATCTTCATTGCCCTATGCACTTGGCAAAAAAAGAGAAGTTATTGTCTCAAACTATGGGAATGGATTGCTATATCCAATACTGAATCTTTTCAGCTGGGTTTCTGAGGGGCAGAAAAAAGATTTTCATAAGATGATCTGTTTCTAGTTATCTTTCTGAGGCTGTCAGCCTGTGGTTTCTAGGCAGCTATTGCTGCTGCTGCTTTTTCTTTGGTGGTATTTTTTAACCCAGCTATTTTAAATGTTTATGTGCACTTCTTTCGTGCAGGGTACTAACATTTCTCTGAACATAAGTATGAGGCAAGAAACAGTGATTTCTAGCAGCTTATATCTCTGCTAAATGTCTCTGGAATTGCATGGGAGCAAGAAAAGGCACATCTCTAGCCCAAGGGCCTCTCCCTTCTGAACTCAAAGCCTGTCATAAATGATAAGAGCATTAAGACTTTTTGTAATGAAAAGGTGAGTGAATGCTTCATAACTGAAAGTGTAAGGCAATATGTGTGTATACATTACCACATACAGTCAGAGGTTGTCAACGTTCCCTGTGAAGCTTCAGATTTACAAACTTTATCAACTAAGTGAATTCAACAAAAGCTCAGGAGGAAAGCAACAAGTTACTGGTTGGTCAGTAACACTTTAAGAGCTAAACAGACTCCAAGAAAAGTCAGAGATCACAACAGTAGTGCAAGCAGAACTAAAAATAAACCCTTAGGTCACAAACACAAAATTGCTGAGAGTCAATAGCCTGAGGTAGGCAGCAGGATGCAGAACACCAACCACTGTACATGAAACACACTAATAGCAGCAGAGAAGCTGTCCAATAAAATAGACCAGCGACTCAGGGTCCAGGAGATTTAATCTGACACCATTCCAGGGATATCAGCATATGACTTCAAACACTGCATTAAGAGATAGAAAGCTTAATAGCTGCTTTCTGGTTTAGTACAATGCCTAGTGATAATATTCCTGAATTTAGAACTCATAAAATATCTGTCGCCTCCAGCAGCAATATCTCAGTACTTTACTGAGATCAAATCCTTTACTGAAGTATGTCAAATAGGTCAGAGGCAGATGACAGTACATGAGAAGGGGCACCACCTCCACAAAAGCATTTATAAGAAACAGAATATATAAGCCAGAAAAGATATATGGGAGCACAGACATTCATGACCCTAAAAGACATTTTCAAGCCTCCTAAATCTCTGGTCACATATTCTATCCAATACTTTCAGAAATTAAAGTGAAAACAAGACTAGCAAACATAGGTAGATGAGGAAAGCTGAGTAAAGCTACCAAGCACATAGGAGAAAATGGAAGGCCACTGGTTTGGATCTACTACGTTCGTTCAGTGAGGTGGTCAGGCAGTAAGAGTGGCTCACTGACCAGCTCATTGAAACTGGCTCCTTTGACCAGGGCATTTTCCTAGCAGAGTAAGCAATCTCATTTCACTTCCAGATCTTTTTTACCTTCAGGTGATGGTGCTATCAGCACCAAGCAAACAAGCAATTCAAGAAACACTACTCCTTTATCTTGGACACAAAATCTTGATCTAAAAAAAGTTTGAGACTATTAACTGTTGGATCCTGAGCTCCAGCTAGAAATTAATTTTGCTTTACTGCCCATCTTTGTATGGAAGCTACTTAGGAGTTGAATATTTCCTGCAGTAATGGCCTTTGAAGTTCAGTCCTTATAGGCATTAAGTTATGTAAAATGGTTACCCCAAAAATATTAGAACAATGGACTTTACTTATTCATTATGTATATTCTGTCTAATAACTATGAGATAAACCTCATCCAGCTGTGTTTGACTGAGATCAAATGTAATAAAGACTGATAATAAATACTGAATTGCTATAGAAGAATCTGAGCTGAAGATCTTCTTGCATGAATAAACTGAAATCAAGAATACACTTTACACTACGTTTGTAGAATTTGGAAGTAGGAAGTTGAGAGATCTGTGAAGAATAATCTATTATAATTCAACAATCTTTTATATTTTTAAACAAGCCTCGACAAAACAAGGTCACAAAGGACACTCCTCATTGTTCATTAAAGCTGTTATTTCCTTGTATATGGTACTGCAGGGTGGAGTGCAGCTATTTTGTGCAAATCAACTGAGAAAGCTATCAGAATACAATAAAATTCAAATGTGTATTCTCATCAGGTCCTTCCCTAAGAGCTAAATATTTTCATTTTGACTGCATTATGTCAGATAATTTAATTCCAAGGAAAAATTTTACTGCTCAGTATTCACTATGGATTTTGTCTCTGAGTAGTCCGCTATTCTGCTGGTTTTATGCTGTATTCCATATTGAAATGCTGCGATATGCTACCAGTTTTTTGTTACACCATCAACTACACGTGAAATGATGCCAGCTCATCACTAGGTGAGCTGGCCATGCTAGATTTAGGGTTATGTTATAGACTACAGCAGCAAGAGGTGGAACTAGGTTTAGGTCAGAGGGAAACAGGAGGTTTCTTGGGGTAGCAGCCTTCTTTTGCTCCTGCAGCCAGAAGACTGACTGCTCTGGAAACCCACACTGGCACTCCCCAGCCTGCTGCTCCTGAAGGACAGGCAGAAGCAGTGTCCACTTACACCAGACCACTGGTTTTCTTTTCCTCCCTGGACACATCCCAAACTCAGACTACTGGAAATATGTAGACATTTTCTAACTATTTTCAAATCCCTTACTTTACTGTAACTTCCCTAGACAAGCTCCCTTGACCTTTGCTGATTTTCCCAGTTCTTCCTCCACTAACTGCCCTTTAAGCCTGAGATGGTCACCCCAGATACAAGAAGAAGAAGAGAGCAAAATTCATTCTAAGCTGCTGAGAAAATTTGGGATAGCCTTGGCTAGACTGACGCCCAGTGATATGGTCTATAAATGCAATCTGGACATTTTCTACCCCAACAGTCACATGAATTCTGTAAACAGAAGTGCACAGAAAATTGTGAATGTTATTATTTAAACTCAAACCTATCATACATACATAAACTGAATTAATTAAACTGTCATGCACTTAATCACAGAGGTGCTTCAACATATATTTCCCACTTTGACATGCCATGAATGCTGGCAGGACAGAAGAAGCAGTTAGTGTGTTATGACCATACTCATTAAGGTGAGTGGGCCAGGGCAGGTGACTTCAGGAAGGCATGGAGGGAGATATGACTTATTTGAAATAATGCATTGAAAATAATTATATAGATTCACAGAACTTCCAAGAAACCAATTTAATCCTCTTCTATAGTATTTTATGACAAGTTTAGTGATAGAAATGTTTGAGACATTATTCAGTCCCTTTGTCTAAATTTTTAGCTACAGTTTAATATTTAGTAACTTGTCCTGTTTCCTTCTACATCTTCTTGCATCTTAAGCAATGAAGTTGCAACCACTTCCCTTAGAGAAATATTCCATAACTTGCAATTTCTCACTTGTCAGGAAATTTTCTCACACCAGCTTGCATGCTTCCTGTACTAATTTTTTCCAGTTCTACTGGCAGTATCCTCATCTACCACTTCTAGCAAGAGCAGCAATGAGTATTGTTGTTACTACTCTTGTACTATTCCAGTAGCTATGGGATGCCCCCATGCACTGGTGTGATCTAACAAAGATTCCTGCCCCAAAGCAGTAAAACTCATGAATTAACATTCTGGCAATCTCATGAGAATTCATCACACACGAAACATTTCCTCTGTTTTTCAGTGACACACAGATGCAGCTAATATTTGTATTTTTAAATGCAGAAGAAGTCTATCTTTTGGGTTTAAGCCGTTGGTGGATTTGGGCTTCAATAACCCAGAAAGCTGCTGAGTGAGCTTCCCTGGATATGTCCTGTTTATCTGCAAGGAAAAGGCAGCCAGTGTGGTTTTTTATTCCTCCTTAGGAACTTTTCAGGTACTTTTTCTTCAGCTTAAATTGGAGTTTTCAGTTTTGGGTCTGGAATGAAGACCAGCTTTCCCATCTGACTAGAACTGNTTTCCCATCTGACTAGAACTGGTGAGTCTAGCACTTTGTACAAAGCATGGAAACCTAATTGAGAAAATCAGTTTACCAAGACACAACATGAGTGGAAATTGTAAGGCCAATATTTGCAGCTGAACTTTGGTGAATAGAGCAATATCCACGAAAGGCAAGGTATTTCAAATGGTCAAAACTGAGCAATATAATTCCATCAGGAATTCAGAGCTAAAGCACAATATTGTATTTTAGCTCTGAATTTTAAAAAACAAAAATTCTGAATTTTCTTTAAAGATAATATTATAGAAAACTTGTCACATGGAATTGGAACATTCTCATCTGTTAAAGCCAAAATCTTTTGTAGTGTCATAATATCTTTTTTTTCCTTGCTGTAATGTTATGATTTATAACACTATGTACCGCTTTTAAAGTGTTATTTTAATTTCAAAACAAAAATCTAAATTAGGGTTTTTAGTCTGTTTTGTATAAGTATGGACATGTGTCAATCCAAGATTTTTCTTTCAGTGTAACAGTATTTCCCTACAGCAGAATACTCTATTGGAAAATTTGCAACTATCATTTTTTAATACATAAGCCATTCTTCTTTATGCAATAAACATTTCAAGATTAACAAGAGTAGACCATTTTGTTGTCTTCCTGAAGCAGAAATTTTGCTTAAATTGCCCATTGCTCAGGTGTATGATTCAGTGCCTAGGACTACAGGTAATTTTTTTACGTAATTTGCACAGTTTGCCAATAACTTGGGTGTGAGCAATTAAAAAAATCCATTAACTCCCAGTAAGTGCAGGAGTCATTAATCCTTATGGGTGTGTACTCTTCAAATATCCAGGATGAAAAATCATGATTCCTTGAGTAATATTTTTTAGATAGCTTGCTTTTGACCATACTTTCTATTGTGTAATTTAATCTTAAAAGTTTGTACAATGTTGTGTGGTTCAGAACTCAGAAAATAAATTCTTAAACAAAATATTGAAGGGTACTGCTTTATCTGCTGTTCTTAATTGTTCAAAGTAAAACAAATGAACAGTGTGGGAAAGAATCCAGAAACTGATCACAGGAATTTAGTGGCCAGTTGCTTTACATGGAGATCCTTAGCATGGCTTGCCTAAGAATCTTTACTATATTTTTGCATTAAAGGTTTACAAGGTTAGGTTTGGGAAATT
>WEIT01040464.1:0-10424 GCA_013389985.1 Dryoscopus gambensis | reverse complement strand
AGGGAAACCTGAACAATATTGGTATGGCCAGTTGCTGCAGGAGTTATTTCTTTTCCAAGTGCGGGGATAAAGGAGGACATAGGGTAGCATATAACAGCACCAAAGAAGAAATTAGTCTATATTGATCAGAATAAATTGTGTGAGTTTCTGACAGGAAAAGGGTACGTGCAGGTGGAGTACAGGTTTAGTGTGGAAACGCCTTGTTACAATATACAGTGATGTGAAGTTCCCATCTTCTAAAGACCTCAGTTGATACTCAGGTGTTTGGTGTGCTTACAGAAACAAAGATGGGGCATTCTTAATGTAATGGCTCTCACATGCTTTGATGTGGGGAGTTTTGTGTGCATGATGCTGTACTGCAGCTCAGATGCACCTTTGAGGCTTTCTGCTTAGATGTGGCACAGGTTCTGGGGTAGCTTTAGACTACCATCACATTCTTTGGACTGACACAGGAACTTGTCAGAAGACCCAACTCAAAACGTTCATGGTTGTATAGATTATTTTAGCCCCTTACCTGCTCTGGAAAAATGAGTTTCTCTTCTCTTTATCACTCAGTGATATTTGCAGGCTCGTTGTCTTAGATACCATGGCATCTTCTGCAAACCTATGCTGCTGTTAGCCGTAGTACTGGGTGAATTAATGATTTTTGCTGTGCAAAATCAAAGCAGCAATGATCCATAGTTAGAGGACGTAGCACAGAGAAGAGGAGACTAGAGGAGAAAGAGGAGAAGCAGGCAGAGGAGCGATCTGACAACCAGAGAGGAAATGCGGAAGACTCAAATCCCATCCTTCATCGCCCATGATGCTGTCTGTTCATATTTATTCCTTAGCCCTCATACTGCTTGCTCACACATAGTTTTGTGCCAATACTCATATTAGCCCCACAGTTTAAGCTGAGCTCCATGTGCACATGGCTCACAAGGACATTTTCACAAGTTCGTTGAAGTGTTATCAACACATTCCTAGGTCCCACATGGCACAACCAAAACCTACTGGAAGTAGAGTGAGACTTGTATACACTGGGAGCAGTTCCATTCAGGTGCATGAATCAAGTCAAACTCATGGAGAATCAGGAACAAGAGTGAATCTCAAGTCTGTTCCTCAGATGTGCAATGTACTGGGAAGTAACTAATTTTCTAGTTGAAACTTACAGAACCATGGAATCACTAATGTTGGAAGACACCTGCAAGATCAAGTCACCGAACACCACCAATTCAACTAGACCATGGCACTAAGTACCATGTTCAGTCATTTCTTGAGCATTTCCAGGGATGGTGACTATACCACTTACTTGGGAAGCCTGTTCCAAGGATTAGCCACCCTTTAACTGAAGAAGTTCTTCCTGATGTCCAATCTGAACCTCCCCTGGCACAAGCTTGAGTGTTGCTGCGTGCGTGGGAGAGCAGGCTGCCCCCCACCTTGGTATAGCCTCCTTTCAGGCAGTTATTGAGAGCATTAAGGTCTTTCCTGAGCCTCCTTTCCTGCAGGAAAATTGCACCGTGGTGCTGATGAGAACACTTCATCATATCTTCATTTTGTCATATCACTCTCTTTTCTCTTTAGCAAAAAGACTTTGTTGAAGAGAGCTTTCTGGTCACTTCTGGTGACACAGAGATTGAAGACTTCAGAGGTCTAGATCTGTAGATATTTGGCCAGCTTATTTTTTTTTAGAACATTTGAGAGTTTGAGACTTGTTAGTTCTGTCCTAGTAAAGAAAATTCTTATCCACTGGCCAGCCTTAATTAAAATTACTGTCTCCCTAGCAGCGAGCCTGATGGCAGCTCGCTATTCTCTTTGTCTCAGCACGTCACTTTATGCACCAGAGAGAGGGGTGCTGAGAATCCTGAAGAAGGAGGGGAGCCACATCTTCTTCTCAGCATAGAGAAGGTAAAACACACCCCAGAACTGCAGAGAGTGGCTCCTCATCCATTTATTAATGACCACCTTGCTGACATCAGCCAGCCTTGCGTGTCCATCAGCCAGGTCACCCTGGCATTCATCAGAAGGCAGCGCTATGTTTATATTGCCTGTGGTCATGCTTACCCCTCTTTTTAAATGGAAGTCAAATTGAAGCCCTCACAATTCTGCAAGAGTCAGAGGAGAGTTAATATTTTTGGTCTCCAGTCCTGCCAGTGCTGTTAGCAATGTTTTAAGGGCAGAAGGCAACTGCTAATTGTGATGTAACTTGAATGATTTCATCGCTTCACTCCTCTCACCCTACTGGGACATTCATCAACTCTTCCTGGTCACTGTTGACCTGGGATGCCAGAAATCTGGCAATCTCGAATCACAGCTTAGCCAGCCTGGAGATGATTTATCCACTCTGGTCCATTTCTGTATTTTTTTTTTTAATGCAGTTATATTCAGAATAATCTCATGCTTAGAATTGTGTGGAGACTTCTGATTTTGTTGTGTTTCAGAATTGTTTCTTTTCCACACAGTTAAACTCTATCATGTGAAGGGTGAGGAAAAACTTCATTTTAACATCTTGTTGCCAATCCCCCAAGTTACGCATTTTTCCCTAAACCCACGTCTCATAAATCCTAAAATACCCTTTTTGGAATAGTTACTGGTTGTAGGCTCTTTCTCCCCTTCAGCATAAAGACTTCAGGGGCATTTAACTTGACTATGAGAGCCGTATTGAATTCATCCACAAGTCTAAGGAGATCAAAATTGTTTGAATTGACCCTATGTGTTGCCAGTCTGAAGAGAAATCCCTTAAGCTTTCTGCTTTCTTGTCATGTATGGTCTCCCTTTGTCAGTTCGTGTCCAAGGTCCCTATTTTCATTTTTCTTAGGGATAGCAGGAGCTCTAGCAATATCTGTCTTTATAAAGCCTTCAATGAGAGAGCAAGGGACTGAGCAGGAGGGTGTGGGGAGAAGGGTAAAATACCGGGTGAGTGTCTGACCCTGGAGTACCTTCTGCTGTCTCTGAGAACCGCAACCTTATCGAGAATCACACTTGTGGCTTCTGTGGCAAAGGATGACAACAAAAGCAACTTTGTCCACCACAATGACTATTCAGAATTGAGGCCTGGATTTTAAAACAAATGGATTTGGAGCATAGATGTGGAAAGGAGGAGAAGCGCAAGTGTTGCTTATTGGGGGCCCTGCAGACAGAAAATTATTGTGTTTCTAACGCTATTGATTTTTTGCAGCAGCTGATATTTCAATCTGAGTGCAGCATGTCTGAGAGTCTACGCACACTGTCAAGAAGAAATATGATAGTGTCTTAAAAGATTAATAATATCACTGGTCCTCAGGAGGCCTGTCTTAATTCACTGGCCTGTTCCTTGGCATGTACTGTAATTTATCTAGTCTGATTTGAATAGCAAATGGCAATCGGCTGCCATTAGGGAAATAGGCATCAGTCTTATTGATCCAGGATGGGCTGGATTTTATTTAAGGAGATCTGCAAAATGTTATTAACTTCCGGATGAGAGGGTGGAGGTGGAGAATTTTTTGCAGTGTTCCAAGGTGGGGTGAATTACACTGACTCCTGAAAGTCCTGAAATAGATAGTAGAGGGGGGTGGTCCACTGCTACCACTTTGTTTTCAAAGACACCAGTTACTTCCAGCACAACTGTTCTCTTTCCTGGGCTCTCTGTATGTCTGTGTCAATGACTTAGTTGTCTTTGATGGAGGCGAGGGTAGTAACATTTGGGGAGAAGAAAAAGTGGTGGATGATCTTCCTGTTGATTCTGATAATGTCTTCACTGAGACACATGAATTGTGGGTTTTCCAGGCCCCCTCACTATGCTTCCCAAGAGCTCTGCAGTTTAACCTCCTCATGGGGAATACGTAATCCTTGCTGATGCTCTGCTTTTATGTGTGTTTGGAATGGCCACCAAGTACTTCCTGAGGGGAGTGGCAGATGCGGCTAGAAGGGAGGTAGTACTGCATTGGCTGTAAAGGTCCTGTCCTGGACTCTTTTTCATACCAGTTCTTGCCAGCAGTCACCATGGGCAATAAAAACAGGTCTTGGATAATATTTAGATGCTCCAAATCCAGCTTTATTTTTCAGCGGACAGTGTTGTTAAGTGTCATGCTGAGCTATGATGTGAGGAAGTCTGGTGCAGTTTCAGTCTCTACTAACACAGAAAAGAAATCTTATGGCAGTATTGGGAGTCTGAAAACTAAAGCATTTTTAATAAAACTAAACATAAAGAAGTAAAATTACAGCAAATACCTTGGGAAATTTCCAGTCTCATGGTGTGCCACTGTGGAATAACCTCTCCAGGGAAGACGTGGGAACCCAGTTATTTGGCACTCTCTAAAGTTAGACTAGCTAGAGCACCAGGAAAAAAAGCGTAAGGAATACCCCAGCTCAGGTGGGAGGATGGACTAAATGATTAAATACCACAGGTCTCTCCAGCTTTAATCGCTGTAACTCTTTGATACATCAGACTCTCCCAGCAGGAATCACTAAAAAAGAAAGATCCAGGAGTGCTGTCTATTAAAAGCTTAGAGCTACTTCCGCTCCATCAGGAGACACTGTAAGGAACAGTGGAGGAGTGTTGTACGTAGGGGGAGTTCAAAGCTACCCTCCAGTCCCGCTCTCACTGGGAAGCCTGCTCCTCAGGGAGCAGTGTGGGAATGATGGCTCCGGGGAGCTCACAGGCTGTCCTGCACCAGGCTCCCTGCAGGAGGCACTGGGAGGACTGGGCAGGGGCTGCTCTTTCAGGAGGTGGGAAGCATGCAGTGGAGAAGGGGATGGGGAGGGGAGGGAGCTCTGGTCAGTGTTGGCTTTTTACCTTTGAGAAGCTTCTGGAAGCTCACAAGAAGATCTTACCGGCATCTTTTTCCAACAGTGTACAGAATAAAGAGGAAAAAGTGCAGCAACATTTCAGAGAAGTAGCTTCTTGTTACTTGCATTCAGTTGCTTTTGCACCTGAAACATGGGGATAGAGAGCAAAGCTCTACAGGAAACGGCCATGCACAAAAGCAATAAAATAAATTGAAACTGACTTTGGGGCTTTTTTGAGCAGTGGTAATTGCTATAGGTTGTGATGTTTGCATAAGAAATTAGTTAATGTGTAGGAGAATGACATGTGATATATTTTATTTGCCTGATGACTGTAGTCTCTGAGTGAATGACTTATTAAGGTTAATAAAAAAAAATTTGCTTGTGACTTGTAATAATTCGATTGCTAGAATTTAACGTTCCCTTATGCACAGTTGCCTAAAGGGGGGAAACTAAATTATACATACGTTCTAATGACCGACTGGCTATGCTTTTATTTATTTCTTAATAGCGGTTTGAGAACAAACAATGTGTTCTAAATTGTTGGTCTGTCTGTCTTTCTGCCTGCCTGGGCAGGAACGTTATGGCTTTCTTAATTCTTCTGTGTGATTTATCATCGCCAATTCATTGTTTTGCATAACTCTGCTCAAAATGAAGAAATGTCATTATTTTGCAGTGAAAAAGTTGTCATTTGCATAATGCCTGCCATTAATTATTGTGAGACTAATGTAGTTGTTGATATTTTTAGGGCACAGTGGTACATCCTGCACCTTGTATAATGTCATTCTGAAAACATGGGTAGTTAATAGGTGCCACAACACTGCACAAATGCAAGAAAGGAGAAGAAGAAGAGGAAGGGCACATAATGGAACAGGCTGTGATCTTTATTTAGATTTTTCTCCTCCTGAAATACATATTGAGAGATGACTATAAACAAAAGCAAAGGCTAGGAAGCTGTAACACCCAAGAGAATGAGGGAATGAAGAATCAGAAATGTTCCTTTCTACATATGTTAGTCAAGATGGACCTAAATAAAACTCTCTCATGCTGATGTTCCCTGGAATTTGAGAAAACTCCTGGCAGTAGTTGTCTGTTATCTGTTGTAGTTGACTGTTATCCCATAACTGGCAGTTTTCCTCCCGGAAAAGTAATTTGTTATTTGTTTTAGTGGCTTATTTATTTTTACAATGGAGTTATTTTATGATTCTCTTTCAAACGTGTAAAGTGAAAAGGGCAGCTTTCATGCAAAAACCTTCCTTCTGCCCCATAGTAGTGGGCAGTTTCTGAGCCTGGGGTTGTGATTGTATGCTAATGGGAAGAAATTACTTCAGAAGACCATTAAGCATCAACAGATCCAAAGGCTTTTGGTATCTTTTCTAGAAAATAAGAACCTCTACATCCCTTTGCCATTCTACAGATCTACTATGTCCTTTCTCTGTTTGCTGATGTATCTTAAAATGCCAGAAGGAGAAAACATGGCCATTTACTCCTCAGATCCCGAGATTCACTGCCTCCAGAGGGATGTTGTTTTGTCTCCTGTTTTCTGCCATTAGAATTAAAACAACAACAAAGAAAATTAAACCACAGAAGTTCAAATAATGCTAAGAGTCTAAATGAAACCCACAAAGGGCAGGAAATTCATCTCCAAACATTGCCAGTCTGTCCTCAGCTCACCCTATTGTCACAGAGAACTGAAAGTTGTTCCTACAGTGTGTGATCTTACAGACCACAAGTGCTGCAATATGTAGGCACAATAGCAAACACAATAGAGGAACAGACACTGAGCTTTATTTTCAGTTTCTTGGATGTGGTAGGTGTGAGACAGACCCTTAAGGTAGCAGAACATAAGGCTATTTTTTAATGTGTTTTTATGCACTTAAAACACAAGTGGAGTATATAAAAAGTGTTTCATAAAGTTGTCATTCCTAGTTAGAAACTACACCACAACTATAAATTGCAACCTTTAACATTATAGAAACAGTCCATGTGTCAGTGGTTGATTTCTTACCTCCATACGACGGCCCTTGCTTGAGACTTTTTAGAAAAATATAATTTAAAATACCTCATGCTGGCAAGAATCCTAGAGAATACAAATCAGAAGGAGAAATTTCTGCATAAGATTGTAACAACAGAATGTCATAACTTTGCTTTTCATTGTGCCAATGATCTGAGTATCTCCAAGGGCTTTGCAAATCTTGCAGCAATGTATCCTTTGAGATGCTCTTCCCAATTCACAGGATTAGAGAGACGGTGTGGTAGGAAGGAGGTCCCTGTCCATGGTATCCCACCCCCACTGGAGACGTTTATGCTACAGATGAACTTCAGATCTGATGGAAGAGCATGAATTCTTGGAGTGCTCTTTGTGTAAGATGAGTTCAGGAGATGCTCAGCAGCCCTTAGAATGAACAGATCTAAATTTCCTTCCTGTCTTTGATACAGGCTCCCTGTGTGGCCACAAGAAACATCACATCATTTCTCTCATAATTTTCATCAATGAGGAATTAAAATCATTCCAAACATCTGAGGGTACATTGTGAGGATTAATTCACCAAGATTGTTGAGATATTCAGATGCTATATTGATGAGTACCACAGAAAATCCAGAAACAAAACCCCATCTTATTTCATGCAAGACTTGGATGCCACTCAGTAAACAAGGCTTCAGGCCACACACTGAACAGAGAGGATTAAAAGAAAAGAGTATTTGAATTACTCTCATTCCCTGGATGCTATCCGTTATACAGAACACAAAATATACAATCATAACATGGAAGATTGTATTGTAACACTACAGCTGTTGTGACAGACTTCATTTTGATATTTTCATACTTTTGCGTGCTTTGCTCTGTGACCTGAATGTTTTTGCTTGGTTTTAATAGGCATTTTTAAACATAACATGCACAGTAGACTAAGTGCAGCTCCCACAGAAATTACTCCATAGTGTAAATGCTGAACAGCCATTAGAACCAAAGGGGGTATCTTCACTGGCAATTACAAAAGTTTGGTGGTTTTCATCTCAGAAATTAATATAACCTATTGGAATCTCATCCAGTTAGGAAAATATGTTGTATCTCTAGATCACAAGTTTCCTGAAAGAATATTTTGTTCTCCAAGTATTTCTCTGTTTCACTCTTAACATTTTGTCCTTAACATACACTTTAGCTATGGTTGTACCTGGGGAAGGATATTAATCAACATCCAGTAGGCTGACAGTGCAATAGTAAATCATCAGTTGCAGTCATAATCCATGTGCTTCATAAATTCATTTTGAAGTCGGAATCTCTGTGATCTATGTGTTAGCCATGTTGAAGCTTAGCTGCTGTCTGATAGACGTCAGATTGGTTCATTTCACTGTTCAGAAATGTGCATTTCTTACTGTGGAGTAGTGTTTTCTTCTTTTGCATCACTGTGTTTAATAGCCCTGATGGAAGGGCTGTTAAAGCCTAAGCTGTAATTTCTGATTTTGTCCAGCTGCTTTTTGAAACCATTTTTCGTTTTGGCATTGAAAGTATCCTGTGCCGATGAATTCCACAATTTAATTACAGACTGTGTGAAAACATACTTCCTTTTGTTTGCTTTAAACCTGGTGCTTGATAACTTCTTTGGATGCTTTCTAGAAATATGTAATGAGAAATAGGAAGCAATTATTAACAGTTCACCTTGTCCTTGTTTGTTATGATTTTATCAAGCTCCTTCATATTTCTCTCAATCATTTATTTTCCAGGGCGAAGAACCCAACTCTTTTTAATCTGTCCTTGCACAGAAGTTGTTTTGTGCTTTGAACATCTTTGTGCTCTGTTCTGAATCTTTCTGGCTGCTTATTTCCTCTTTTGTCTTGAGAGTTTAAACCTACACAGAGTGTTCAGTATGTGAGTCTACGATGGATTTTATTAGAAGGATATTGTTATGATTTTAGTTTTATTTTCTAGCTCTTTCTTAATAATTCCCAAGGGGTTTTCTTCCTCCTTTATCATAAATTCTGAATATTGAGATGGTTCTTTCATAGGTATATCCTCAAGGATTCCATGGTGTCTTTCCAGTGTAGCAATAGCTAAATTAAATCCTATTTTGTTGTATGAATATTTAGTATTTTTTTTCTTGTATGGCATGATAACATTCTTTTAGAAAGTTACTTTGGTGAAGGTTTTAATATTTTTTAATTTTTAGCAACATATGCCTATTGCCTCCTTCTGAGAACTCTGCTGATTTGTGAATCAAAATTTCCATCTGCAAAAATTCATGTTGTAACTTCCCTGTTTTATCTGCTCAAGTGTCTGTTATTATTTATTATAATTTCTACCAGTTTCTATGGCATAGACTATAGACCAAGTGATCTATGTGGATCTTCCCAAAGCCCTTTTTTACTATTGCCATTAAATCATTTTCTGTTCTTTTGTTGTGCAAGAGTTATTAGTTAAGCTCTTTCATGACTGAGTTTCTTTATAACAGTTTCTTTTATAACTGTTGGATGAGAACCATTTATTCTTTCCATTGCACATTTTCTCAGATTTAACCTTCCAGAGAAGGGATTTCACTTGCAAACCTTTTAAAACTACTCTGTAGTGAATACAACTGCAAGGAATTTATTTGGAATTTTTGTTCTTTGAACACCCCTTTTGCACCTCATCTGTTGGCAGAAACAGATTTTATGTAAGGTGTTCAGAAAGGTTATTTATGGCTTTAAACAGCCGTTCCTCAAGATTTTCGTGGGCCTGCCTTATTCAACATTTTCTTTTTTAAAAAATCAACGAAACATACACTTTTTTTCTGCTTTCTGTGTTTCAGTGTAACTTCCTCTTTTTGAATGGTGTCTTTTTGCTTCTAGTAAATCCCTTCACTTGGCTTGCTTTAAGAATCCTATTAATTTCTTGTTCTCACATGTGGCTATACATTTGTTTTGTGAGTTCTGAGTAGAAATTAATTACTGCAGGACAACTTTCAAGGTTCTTTCATTTAAAGGAACCATATTATGCATTTCTCCTGGAGATTTTTGCTCTCTTGCAAAGGATTTTCATCTAAAGTGGCAACTGAATTATGACAGTTTACAACCCAGCATATTCAGGTAAATCAGAACTGTTTAGGGATCTTTTTAGTACCTCAGGCTATAATTTGCTATGTCTGCCAGACAAACTGTTGAGATGTTCCTCAAAATTACTGAGGCAGACAACTGGGGGTCAGGATTATTACAGCTCTTCTAAGGAAAGGCTTTCCTATTACTTGTAAGAGACGTGAATCTCTGATAACGTATCTTCTAACAGTAGCATCTTAAAGCATTTTACCTTTAGCTGCTTCTTTTTAATTTCCTTTTCTCTCTATTCCTTATTTTAAATAGGGTTTTCTTCCTGAAATTATGTATTGCTGTAGTGGATTTTGTTGTTATTTTTTCAGTCCTATAGAGAACTGAATTTACTTGCATTATGTTCATTATTACAAAGTGGTTCTCTAATATGCACATATTAAAGTAGGTTTAGTTATCTTAGCACTAAAACAAAGTTGCTCCTTCTTCCATAGGTTTTCTGCCTCTGAAGTCTTTCATTTTGCTTTTCATAGTCACTGTTAGCACTTTAGTAGGATGGTGCGTGGTATGATTCTAACACCATTCTCTTTCTTCTTAGGCATGGAATTAAAACCCATGTAGATTTTTGTTACTTTTTAATTATTCCTTTTATTTATATATATTTT